>VOMN01010624.1:0-18821 GCA_014899125.1 Orchestia grillus
GTCTGAGGGTTGGACACGCCATAGTTAGTGACCAATAATCGCTACAAGGTACAGCATAACCGAGACAGTGCAGCTCGCCGCTCTTTAGCCGTGGTCAAATTTACCAAGATTTTAATAAATTATCTAATTTTAACATTTCGGATATTATGGTGCTTACAGTTCAACGTTTTACGATTGCTGCTTCAGTAAAAGAGGACTCAACATGCCAAGAGAATGTTAAAAAGATCTTGGCATCAAAAGCTACTGTTCATGGAATTTTAAAACAGATAAAACAAGATGCTCCAGCGATCCTGACTGGTGCTATTTGGAGTTCATGGAGGTGTATTTTTTGCAGAATGTTAATGCCCCTGTTCCCTTTGAAGGAAAGCTACCCCATACATGGAGTGTGTCTGGAGACTTCACTGTGGGAATGACACAGGCTTTGTGATATTTTTCCCTCCGTCTTCTTCGTACTGCAGTAGACATTTTGTAGAGGAACTAAACGTAAGAAAGGAAACTGCATCAGAAAAAAAGATGCTATTCCTAGCTTCTTCAGATTATTTTTTATATTCTTTTACAAGAATGCGGTTCATCCCGATTATTAGCATTACAGAAGAGGCTCTTTTTATCACCTCTACTAGACTTGAAGCCCTTTTCAAAACGTCTTTGTCTCACCGTGCTAGATGAGACGCACTCCATGAGCTCTTTTCCATTCCTGAGGGCTGGTGACCATGCGATTCTGCAGCTGAAATGGAAGCAATACCCGATCTTGGAGTCCATTCGATCATTACTCTATTTGAATTGGAAGCAACACCCAATCTTGGAGTCCATTCGATATTTTCTCCAGTTGAAATGAAAGTAATACCCGATCTGGGCGTCCATTTGATATTTTGTCCAGTTGAAATGGAAGTAATACCCGATCTTGGCATCCATTCGATATTTTGTCCATTTGAAATGGAAGTAATACCCGATCTTGGTGTCCATTCGATATTTTCGGGAGTCCAGTGGACGTTTTCACGGGAAAATATCCCGTATCTTTTACCGGCTACAAAATTCTGAAAATAGTTGCTAATGATGCCAATTTGTTTTCACTATCTCTTCGTATGTTAAACTCTCGTTCTGAAGGGCAGCAATCACAGAACATTGAGCATTAAGTAGTAAAATGTAGACATTAGAAAATAATTTGAAATCTCAATCACTTTGGCCATGACCGCACAGGGAAGCAGTCCTCAATTGATCCTCAAAAATAAAAGAACTGATAAGAAGAAGAACTGATAAGAACTGATAAGCATCTCCATCCACAAAAATTCTCCTGCTCTCGCACTACAACGTTAAACGAAGAAATTGAAAAGTATTGCTTAAATTTTTGCATTTTCTACGTATTTAAAAACAAAATTTCGTGCGGTCAACGGATGTATCATTATTTTCTCTATCAACGTACGGTGGAAAACTCCTCAGGTTGCGTCGTTCTTGACCTGCGTCGTTTTGATGTAACGTTCCCAAAAAATGAAATAAAAAGTAGAACTCATTATTAGAACATCTTTTGTAGTTACGTCGCATACATAAGAACGAGACTAATATCGCACCTAATAAAGACGCGAACTTATTTTCATGTCGTAAAACAACTCCGTCAGCATCATTGAGAAGCACATGTGCTACACAGCGTGGCCAAAAAAAGTCCTGCACTCGTAATCCAATCTTCCATCGTCACAGTGCAGGCATCTGGGGCCAGTGTGACGCTCGAAGCGGTTTTAGGTGAACTGGACTTGGATCTGCGACCCCGTGCAGCAATGCGAGATCTCACAGCAATGCAAGATCTCACAGGACAAAACCTCTCACAAGTTTTTGATGACTTCGCTCACCTTCCCATGAACTTGCATTTTACTGTTGATATCGATGTGTTTCAATACGACAATGCTCGCACTCACAGGGTCAAAGTTGTCCAACATTGGTTGTCTGAGCATGAAAGATCATTTACGCGCACGGGCTGGCCGCCATAATTTCCAAATCTGAAGCCCATTGAAAACTCATGGGATGAGTCCGAGGAGAACCTGCGTGCTTCAGCGCCACTTCCTGTAACGTTGATTGAGCTCTTTGAGTTAAAGGTCACCTCAATTGTGGCGAAAACTAGAGGTACAAAAAGTTCAGAAATTTAAAGAATCAATGCCACGTAGAATGTAAGTCGTAATTCGATGTATGTTATAGCAGACCAATTGATGAAGAAGAAATTTTCAATCATGCGACTTTTTTTAAGCCAGACAGTGTATTAAATATAGGTTGGATTCAACTTCAGTAATCATGTCCTAGGAACGGAAATAGGACACACAAATGTTTATTTAATATCTAAAATCACTTAAATTGTATAAACCTAACGTGGATTTTAATCACGCCCACTGAATCCTTAGTCCAAGACAAAATCCGTGAGTCATTTTCTTTCAATCATTATTTCAAAAACGTTTCAATTCAAGAATGTTTCAATTTGAGGCCCAGTGGAGCGGAAAACGAAGAGTTCTCCCTCCAAATTACCCTCACTTTAGGAGGGCACGCGCGATCGGCGCGGCCTTATTTACCTCGAGAAACCGGAGCCGCAAACCGCATGTCTAATGTCTTTGAATATAGATCAATCTTTTCAGGAGTCCCCTCGCAATTTAGTCTGTGACCCGTACAAATTTGAGGCCAATATCACAGTTGATCCTTCCGTAACGAACTTTGTAGCTTCGAAAGCCCTCGTTACGAAGAATTTTGAGAGGGTTTGTTGCCCAACGCTGACGCTCTCTCTCAGCGGTCGCTCGTTGTTCGGTGCGTCTTCTTTCTTTGACGAGTTTTGTCATATTTTGGACCGTTCGTAAATGCACGGGAAACATAAGCATTTCTTTCCAATGTTTCAGTCTCGAATTTATTTTAGCGTAGCTCCGCTGCGCGGTTTTGTATTCCATGGCCGGTAAAAGAGGTGAAGTGTTAAAATGAATGTCGTCTTCCTATTCTGTTCTATTCATATTGTTCTTCCTTCTCCTGCGCTCTAATCCTGTGCGCAAAATAGACGTGAATGAAATGCACGCGACTATTCTTTATTTCCTCATCCATGTGTTGCAAGGTCCACTGCATCCTACGCACTCTTACCATACCACGTGTGAATGCATAGCATACTCCCCTGTACTAAATATTCGTTAGAGTTTTTAGACGAAATTGACCATTCTTTCTTCTTCTCTTAAGTAAAGGACTCACTTTGGAGCAAAAATACATAACATTAATCCCGAGCTTTCGGTAACCGATCAGACGTCCATCAGCCGAACATCTATAAAGTTGACATAGGATGACTAGGACTAGTTCACAGCACATTGATTTCGACTTTTGAAAACGTTGTATGTATATTGCACGGTTATTTGAAACGCGAGAGTAATTCAAAGATATTTTATATTCTACCATTTATTGAAAATAAAATAAACAATATTCCAACTGCAGTTATAATAATCTCTTTTGCGTTAGTCTGGCATTATTAAATCTAATTCACTGAGACATTGCACACAGTGGCTATGATTTGAAGCCTAACTTTTATCCACTAGCTCTTGTAGAGTAGCAAGAGGTAATACAATAGAATCTCGATTGGGAAAGCCTTCAACTTCATCCTTCATTTTTTGCTTTACATACTGCGCTGCACCTACAAACATTTTTTACACTTTCTCCCAGCCCTAAACCGAGCAGCTCTAGCCACAGAAGTCCTCTGTGCGCTACGTTTAATCTGCGTTGCATACGAGGGCAATCTAGGAGAATATTAGAGCTGGTCGCACTTCACGGACTGTGATTATGTCTTGCGCTAGCACTAAATGAAGTTCAAGTCGCGCACCAGTATTTAGGTGGCAGAAATTAGTGCCAATCATTAAAATTGAGCGTACCTGAATTGCGCATAAACCTACGCGAAAAAGAACCACTGAGCAACCTATTTGGTAGACCTGTTAACATTGAGACGTATCAGTATATCGAGTAATCTTGATGATCAATTCTCCGAAACCACTAATAAATTTTCTGTCAACTCTTGAACGCTGCAATGTACGTCAGAGAACGTTCGTTTACCCAAGCCTATGACCCGACCACCTGCTCGGTTTTTCAGAGCATCTGTTCAGCGGCACCTGCAGGCTGCAAACTGTCTCTCTTGCTGGCCACCGAAAAAAGGAAGGCAACAAGATTATCTTGCGAGTCCGCGGTAAGTAAATTTTTTGGCCGTTCGATTCTGGGGAACCGAAAGTCGACGCATAAATTGGACGAAGTCACAGCGGCTGGGCGAGAGAAAAGCGCACCAGTCCACCGCTGTTTGCAGAGTGGAGGTACGGATGTGACAGTCACCACCCGCTCACAATTGAAGCATCTTCTTGCGAGTGACGGTCACTTCACAGCTACTGAACCTCTGAACTTACAACGCCGGTGACTATCAGAATGTTCTGGTGCTCGACGTTTAACAACTTCACGCTGAAGGCTAAGAGGTGTCATATTATTCAAGAATTTCATTATTCTGTAAATTGATGAGGGTGTCGATTCCGAGTAGGCACAATGAAAAGTACAAAGGAAATGAATAACCTGAACTACACATCGTCAGATAGGTCCAATTTGAACGGAAGGCCCTGAGAGCTAACCAGACCCAAATCCCACACACATTCGTGACAGGAGCGGAAAAGAATGCGAAATTTCGTTTTGCATCTAAATTATATACTGAATCGCAGCAGAGCTGATGGTGAGATATTGGTTGATTTTGCATAAGTACTTGAAGCAAACTATTGGCTCGAGACTGAAACAGAGTTTTCAAGCATTTGGGTCCAACGTTCCGGAACATCAAGCAGAACAAGCGGTACATTACACGTATCTCAATTGTCTAAATTAATTAAACTTCCGCGGCACACACTCACTTCAGGAACTAAACAAAAAACACTTGACCTATTTTGGTGCACTGCTGTGGTGCCTGGCTGGGGAGGCACCCTAAATTAGGCAGGAACTCGCTTTGGTTGAACGGTTCGTATTATAACGACCAAACACACACGTTATTTTACTATTTTGATAGTAAGGCTGCATTTTGCTTTACACGAGGAACTCTTGCAGCCGTATGTATACGTGCAATAAGGCTGTGTTTGGCGTTTGATGAAAATTTCCCAGCGCAAAACTGATGTGCCAGATAAGGCGCAATGGGTAGGGGTTAAAACCTTACGAAAATTAAGCGCTATAAGTTTCAATAATTCGTGATAGAAATCTTTGAATTATGCCTTATGTGAAGGCTCGCCCAATTGTGAACACATATTTAACATGGATCGAATCATCGATCTCATAATTAGGATATCCCAGAATGGTGTACTCGTTTCGGCGGTTGTTTTAAAGCAAAGTTGGCAAACATATAAACGCGGTGCTTAAAAGTGGTATGAATTGAAGGAAAAAGTAGAGTAAAGAATTAAGGGAAAATCAGTCCTATAGCCAGACCATCCAAAAACCAATATAGAATATACTAAACTTACCGAATACATAAAAAAACACAACTGAACCACGGCTCTGTCATGTCTGAATAATTCAGTGCATTAAAAATATCAATCAATTGGAAAAAAAACACACTTGTTAAATGTTTACCCATTAAATTTTTATTATACAAGTATCGTCAAAAGAAAAAAGTTCCAACAAAAATTAGCTAGACAACCATTGAGGCTAGTTCAATTTTCCTCAAGGAATTATTCTAGACAAAATTTCATTAGAATGAACAGAAGTACGATAGGAAACAACACCTTATGCCACGAACTCTCACCTTCGCAGCTTTTTGAGAGACATGTACTCGGGTAGAGAGCAGGGAAAAAATCAGAGCGTCCGCTCGACTGTTGACTTCGTAGCCCGCTTTAAAGAGATCGCATTAGAAAGAGCAATAACAGTTTGATGCAATGTGAACATCGGGGGCGAGGGAGCGTGTCAAATCAAGCTGAGAGCTGGGCGGCTGCAGTCAATTGACGCGACTTGAGGGGTAAACGCGCTCTGGCCCCAGACTGGGGCCCCCACCGCCGCGTTACGAGGCTCGTTAGGTGTTGTGGGGCCACCAGAGGCCCTTTATGGCTCCCAGGCCACCCTCCCACATCCAAACATTGAATAATCTCATTCAGCCACCTTACGGCCGGTCTCTGAGGTGTCTTGGTCTGCCTCATCCTTACGGCCGGTCTCTGAGGTGTCTTGGTCTGCCTCATCCTTACGGTCGGTCTCTGAGGTGTCTTGGCCTGCCTCATCCTTACGGCCAGTCTCTGAGGTGGCTGAACGACCTCATCCTCCTCGTGGCATCCAACATTCCGGTCGTCTCGATCTCCCGGTCGTCTAGACAAGTCTCTGTTATACAGTGCAGCTCTTCATGTCCTTGCCAGCCAATTTCAGCTTCTCGCTTTGTCTGACATACAATTTTTCCGATGATAAATACAACACGATATGCGCAAGTTAGTCTGTACTGCCTAATCAGTTCAGAAAGACGCAAAATTTGTCGGTGGTATCTACCATCCAATTGGTCCAGTCAGTCACGGCACGAGTCATTTTGCTTTTAGACTTGAGTGCTTTCTGATCAGCTCAAATAAAGAGTTACTCTTCGACAACAAACACCAAGCCTTGCAAGTATTAAAAATTTTCATGAGCCTACGCATTACGCTTCGCTTCAACATGAATGCCAGAACTTGGGCGAGTAACAGATCTCTTGGGTAACCTACTGGACTTTGAATGAATTTAGAATACTTATTTCTCAGGGACCTCGATGCAAGAACATAAAAAAGCGCATTGTTCTGAGCTTTATTCTCTCCACATGTCTTCAGAGGTCCTCGAGAATGTCAAGTGCGGTGCAACTTCGAGTGCATACAGTAAAAAGCAAAAGTGGAGACTGAGCGAACGCCACGCTATGGCAAAACTTCGCGCGTTGATTATTCGAACGAGATTTTTAACATCATTCCAGTGCCAATTCAATTGTTAATAGAGTACTGACTTCTACATCTTCTCTCAGATGAGGGTACAGTTTTAGCATGAATATACCATTCTGTATTGTACTGATGGTATATATAGGTTCATGTGTGTCTATGTAGTGTCTAATATTTTAATATTTTAGGGTCATCAGTGCTAGACTGTGATGTGTTAGACTTTATGGCTAGTCTCTGATATGTTACAGTCTTCAATGTTAGTCTCTGATGCGCTACAGTCTTCAGTGCTAGTCTCTGATGTGTTACAGTAGTGCTAGTCTCTGATGTGTTACAGTCTTCAGTGCTAGTCTTTGATGTGCGACGACCTTCTGTGTTAGTCTGCGCAGGCCTACCCGTAGTAAAATGAAACTCGGAGCCGTTAACATTAATGAAAAAATCAGCCCGCTGGGCGAATACCCGATGTTCAAGATAGAATAACTTAAAATGAAAATATATAATGCAAGTAAATATACATCATTTCAGGATCGTTACAATAACCGTGCCCCCATTCAGCTACCCAGATGTTCGTGACAGGGAAAAGACGCAACCAATTTCTGTAATTCATCTAATTTTTTTTTCTCCTTAGGTTTGGGTGTATCATATCAGTTGATGGTGAAACCAACCATTTCATATTACCTAGTTCTTTACCCTGGGTTGGTGTTTATTATCAGTTTTTTTGGGCAGTAACACTCCAAGAAATAAGCTATCAATACCTCTAGGAACATGATATCGAAAAAAAATCAGTTTCTCCATTTCTCGGCATCGTCCCGTAAATTGTACGCTTATAAAATTTGTTGCGTTTTCATACCTAAGAAGAATAATCATCTTCTATATGTTTTGCACTACTCTAATATACCATACCTTGAAATAAATGTTACTCAGTTGAAATTTTCGCACAATATGAAAGTTTTACATTTTATGAGAAATTTTGCAGTATGTGAGAAACTTTGAATTTTTACGGCACCATTCCGGCCCTTTTTGGGTTAGGTTCCAATGCTGATTTGGACTGCATTTGGCGTGATGGTTTCAAAACATCAGTCAGATTTATACAGCGAGTCTAGTCCTTTCTTCGCAGCTTCCGCTCAGCACAAGCAAAGTTGCGTTGTTCAGCTGCTGATAATAAAACTTTTTAGCTGATCACGGTAAGAATAATTTGTAACTGGTAATTTTAAATAGTGATAATAAAGCATCTTAACTGACCAGGGTAAAAACAATCTGCAGCTGGTAATTTTCGGGTAATAAACTTTCTTAACTGACCAGGATAAGAACAACCGGCAGCTGGTAATATTCGATAATAAACTTCCTTAACTGGCCAGGATAAGAACAATCGGGAGCAGGTAATTTTCGATAATAAACCTTCTTAACTAACCAGGATATGAACAATCTGCAGTTGGTAATTTCAAGACCCGTCAGAGCGACAAACCAACCCATCCGGCGACAGGAGGTGAAAGTAGCTGAAGTACAGAAAAAAATAACAGTTGCCACTGTTTTTAAAAATCAGGAAAGTTCCAAATCCGAAGTCAAAATAAAAATCGGAGCTGTACAACCCAAGATATTGAATTTTTTTAATCAGTCATTCAAGGCCTAGCAGAGAAGATGATGCTTCTGCAGCTTTGCTGAGTAGAGCTGAGCACGCTGCTGCCCCCCCCCCCCNTTGTGTTGAAATCGTTGTCTTCTTCAACACTGTGCTTCTTCTTCAGTGCCACGTGCTTCGATGGAGGCATCTGCAAGAGCTTGAACAAACTTTGAAATCACTGTCAAATTTCTTTAATTTAGGGATTACTTTTTTGATCACGCGGGTCTTGGATAATTAAACTTTTTAACTGATTACGGTACGAATAATCTGCAGCTGGTTATTTCTCTATTTAATAATACGTGAGACAATATGCTGAGAAACATGCGTCACACCATGTACGTCATTTCTATAATATTCTGTGAACACAAAGTCTGCATAATGTTCCAAATTGTTTTATTTTCATATGGATTTTCCTTTGCTTCAATCATTTCAGCCCTGCTTCTTCTCGTAGTAAATTCATTCACAACCCAGATTCCCTTTGCCATATCTTCAGCAGCCTCGCCGTTTGAAGTCACAAGGCATGCATCCGTGCATTTGGCAATCAAGCATATATTGCATATTTTAAAGCAAATCTCGGTCATCAAGACAAGCATTGAGTGCCTCGGGCAAGTAGTGCAAGCAGTGCAGGAAGTGTGCCAAGAGCTTACTAATGAGCAGCAAAGGAAGATGTGATAAATTAACATTTGGTACACCCATGGTTGGGCGAGAGCTAAAGGGTCATTGCACAAACTGTAACTTTTGTTCATTGAAAAGTTCCGGATATGAGAAGAAAAATGAAAGTAAAGTACAATATTATGATCAACTATCAGCTAGACGTCCAGTACATGATTCACTTGAAATCCCAGTCCCAGTTTACATTGAGCTCTCCTGTGTAGAAAATCAATTGAAAAAGAATTAGAAAAATGACGAAAATTTTGAAATTGAAGATGACTCAGCTCGTGAGGAATCTGATCAGCATGAGTTAAAAGATTTGGAACATAATTTGGGTCGGTCAAAATGCTTCAGAACGTTTAGCATCAAGACTGAATGAGAAAACCTTGATCAAAGAGCGAAGCATCATACTTTCGAACCAGTGAAAGTATATTTTTACTCCACTTTCGAAGAGACAGCAGCTTTGTATCCAGCCGTAACATCCTTGATTAATTGGAAAAACTAGCAATACTGATCTACAATAATTCATTGATAGCTCAAAGTAAAGCTTAACGTATGTCTTCCGCACAAAGGCAATTTGTTTGCTCCAGTCACAATTGGGCATTCAGTTTGTCTCCGTGAAGAACTTGGAAACCTAGAGGGCGTCATTGAGTTGTTGTAATTCAACAAACACAGTTTAATCACTTGAGTCAACCCTAAAATGTTGAGCTTCCTTCTTAGTCAGCAACGCGGGGACATAAAGTGCCAGAAGAGCCGATGCCAGAACTCGAAAGCAGCATTTAGTGGAGGCGAATTTTCTCCAAGTTCTGACCTTGAGTCTGGAGATTTCAAAACCTTACATGAATATAATATTACTCTCCCCTCCTCTACACGTTAAAATGGGTATAATGACCCCGACCTTAACCCAGTTCCTGTAACTTACATACATGAGAGTAGCCTTAAGCCTTTTTTTGTTATTAATCATTAATGTGGTGTAAATTGAATGCCTTCATTTCTATATAGGTTGCCCTAGAAGCCCTGTAGCTTATTCGGGCCCACGTGTGGTATACATCCTGATCCCGGTTCTGCGTTATTCCGCATTTGATTGTAAAACTGTATCTGATGTAAATTATTTGTGGTAAATAAATGTTTATAAATGTTTACAAATGAAACAATGGGTAAAAGAATTAACGGCCGAGGACAATAATTAAAATTACATCATCTTCACCTTTCCAATTGAAACTCTCAATTGAGAAATCAAGGTTAGCGTGTTTGATGAGCCACAGATTCGGCAGCGTATCAAAGATAAACATTTCATCCGGACAGAGTCAGAACTTGAAAAAAATTCTTGGTTATCATTCAGAAACGTCAGAAGAACTTTCTGGGACACACACGAATAAAGAATGACGCAGATATCGCCATAAACGATTGGAGAGCTCTGAAGCGCTGAGCATCTAACTGAATTTTCTACATCGCTACCTCACGAGCTTCCTTAAATATCTTGATGAGCAAGTTGAACGATTTCACTAAAATTTAAATTTCACGCAAGAACGGCATGCATTTGATGGCTGACTGTTGTTCTAAAATCAACGAGATTGTCGACAGGTTGAACAGTCTAGAAAAAGCTAAATTTCAAGCTTGACTATTTTTTAAAAATATTAACAGTAATCACATCTATTGTAAGTAACGTATAAGCGTAGCATAATATTTCAGTTAGGCCGTTTCCCTTTATTGTTTCATTATAAAGTAAAGTTCTAAAACACTTGAAAATGAGAACAAATTTGTTTAATAATGGGTTCTTTTGGTCTATTAGCTAAATAAAGATTTCATAGTTTAAAATGTTGACGTGATGGAGAAGAACTGAGTTCGTTTTTCGATTCAGGAGCTAAACATAATTGAGAAATGAAGGTTAAACAAAACTCTGCAAAGATTTTGATCTCCATTATAAAATGCCGAGCTTAAAATGGGTAAAACAAATATAAATAAATAAAAATTTTCAGCGTCAACGCTAAAAATATTGCTGGATATAGATACCTCGCATTTGGTTCATTAAACTTGCCTATGCAATCTTTTTCCTCGCGTCTCACGGAGCTACCTAAATTTGGCTACGAAGTCGTTGCCTAAAATTACAGAGCACAGTTTTCGACATTCCGTATACGAGCAGGAAGAAAATATCTATATTTTCTTCTAAGCAATAAGTGCAATCTCGCTATTTCAGAAGAATAAAATGCTCTGCTCGTGCTTAACATCCACCGGACGGGTTTATCTACAAGTACCAAGAATTTAAAACAGTGGTTTATGGAGCAATTTTTGTCTATTTTAATCGCGTTGGCGCTCGTATAAATTATGCCCGAATAATAATGATTGAATTTTTTAGACGATTATCTCTTTCATTTCGATCGACACGATTTTAAAGCTCGATGGGAGGAATTGAGGGTTTCAAAAACGGCACAAGAAATATGACAACCCTTCCGTCTCAAGACTTTCTGTCTTAATTAAATACGACTGTGCAGTAACTACGAGAAATTGATGCGATAGATTTTGGAACATTTTAGTGCACTCGCTAGTTGAGTACGGAACTCGAACTGAAGCTCGTATTTATCATCATTTACATCATTATTTGCTTAACATATTGTAGAACAATAGAACGAATACTTTCTGTGGCGTTAAGGGCAAAGTTATTTCAAGTTTTCTCCAAAACTTCCAAAATGCGTTTTGACGATTGAACTATCATTTCCATGCCCTCATTTGATACACTTTATTCCTAAAGTTTTCCCATTCAATTTCACCCTAGTATTAACGTCGACGCCTACGAGCCTCTGACCAGGAAAATCAAAAGCCGTTGAAATTACGCACCCTCAGCTGCGGTTTTTCCTCTTTAGCTGCGGTTTTGCAAAACACGGAGCAGTTTGAGAGCGGGAATAGCAGAAGGCGCTTAAATTACTGACCCTCGTCAGTGGTTTCTCGTGCGCTTGCGGAATCTGTGCAGGAAGAGGAGGGTTGTGAGACAGAAGTGTCCCCAGCAAACCTCGGATGGAGCTGCCTGGTTTTTGGAGGTGGTTGTGAGTGGCGCAGCGGTTATCTAGGACAGCCATCGCTTGCGTGAAAGGACGAGCGCGTTTTGAGAGTGCGGTTTGACGCTCCTAAAAATGGTGTAGATTGCGCCTACAGAAACTCCAGATAAGACAGAGAGACTGCAAAACTGAGCATTCGTTCAAGGCGGCTGAATGCCTCCTAAACTTCGAGCATTTAATGCTTCCTTGTCTATGAACGTGAGCGATGTTTTGGTCCTAAGAGCCTTTAGTTCGGCCCTTAACTATAGAAAAGGCTGATGTCCAATTGCAGGAGCCTTTGCGGCTCATAGAAATGTGCTTCGTAAATTGGACTTTCCTCGGAAACTGAAAGCTAGGCACTGCCAAGACTGAATTTGACTGGCAGTTGGGATGTTCGAGCTTGTATATAATTGGGGGTTAATGAGTTTGCAGCAATGTGCTTTGTAAGAGCAATTAGGTTAGCAATATTTACGATATTGTGTCGCGTGAGATTTGATCCTTTGAGGACTACGGGGACACCTCAATGGCGGCTCAGAATTTTCATTGTGCTGCAACACTAGCAACGTTTTTGAGCTGGAAGAATCTCTTGGAACTCAAGCGCACCAATACATAGACACCTCATAATTATAGTCTTAGATGCAAACAAGACTGGTGGCAGGGTTTGCCCAAATTGAAACAATTATTTATTCAGGACTTAACGAGTTCATGGCTACTGGAATTTATGACGGAGTCTCGTGAGATCCCTATGAGTAGGATGTTAACAGGGAAGTGGTGAGATAAGCAAAGGTTGTTGTAACGTAAAGAGGTATTACTTCACTTCTAGGCTTTCTAGCCCATAGAACGCCCTCCCCATATTCCTCCCCATGTTCCACCCCACTCTTCTCCCTCTTTCTTCCCCATCTTTCTCCGGTTTATGACTTCGCGTTTAATTTTTTGCATCTTGATGAGCCCTCTATCGAGCTGAGTCTTGGCTCCGCGTTGCCTCTTTAATATTTCTTTCCTTTTGCTGGAAAATTTCCCATCACGAACGGTTTTTCAGGCTGTAAAATTCTCCTTCTCGGAATTTTGTCGCAATTCTGCCCTTCCAGTTGATATGTCGCGCACTAGTAAAAAATTTTCAGTTACAAAGTGTCTCTTGAATCAGACTCTTTCTTTCTGAAAAATGTCCACCCGCGCTGGTTTTCCCGACACTGGAATCACAGAGCATTAATGCTACTCGCCACGCGAAATTTTTCGCATTGAAAATAATTAATTGTCACTAGCCATTTGTTATTACACTGGCGTGCATTCTTGCCATTTTATTCTTCTGTTGATTTTTCACAGAATATTTATGGATTATAAACAGCGCTTCATATCAGTGTGAGTTGGAAGCAAGGAAGCAAAGCGATTCGTAATTTTATGTAAGCGCTAACGCTCGTTCATATGTACGCTTGCAAACGTACACGTACACATGTACTTCTTATTCTCTGCGACCCATATGACCCAGTCTTTCTTATTCACTGTAACGTCTGCAATTTAATTGTTTGTAATTTTGGACTCTCAAGTATTTCTATTAATTTTTTGAAAATTTATCAATGGAGGGGATGAAGAAGTTTGAATGGAGTGCCTTGGGCCCAGACAGCCCAGGACGGGCCAATGGAAAGCAGCTGTCCCAGGTCAGCGAGACAGGAATTCCGGTGTGGCCTAAAATGAATCCTTAGAAAAACTTTCAATTAAATAGGAATGACATTAAAATTAGGCTCTCTAGTCAAGCAGAATCAGTATCCTGGCCGCTTTCTTACATATTAGAAAAAATTCTCGTGCTTTATATTTTCCATACCAAAAATAAAATTTGTAGAGAAATTCTTTGTACTTGGAAATACAATCGGATTTTATGGAAATTGACGATTCGTCCGTCGCATGAATAATATTGAGCTTTACTTTTCAATATCAAAGTAAAGAAATTTGTTTTGTATTTAATGGTTTTTCTTTTTTAAAGGAAGTTTTGACGGGGCCCATTCCCCCGTCACGTCTAAGGCAAGCCACGTGTAACTGTAGCGTTTTCTCAGTTTTCTTTCTACTCTCCGTTTTTTCGAAGAGAATTTACACGCAGATGATCCAGTTGTAAATCCTCGTCTTGCACCTGAGTGTGTGCAATATTTTTTGATGCATTTCTATTACTAGGGGAGGGAAGTGCGTCATAGAAAATTCATAAAACAAATAATTCATCACTTTTTTTATCTGACATATTTTGTTTCAACAGCATTCATGATTCCATTAAATTTAGTTTTTACAGTGAGAAAATCTTTTCATGTATTTTACTCGTTAAATTTACGTGTCACAGTGAGAATTGAAACCCACGAACTTTCTTAGAAAAACTTTAATAATTTCTTTCAAGACTAATAGTACGTTTTCTTGAGAAGATTTGGTTGTCCTGAATATACTTTTTATTTTAAAATCAATTATGTTCAAATATTATTTTTAATTTATTTGCGCACTCGTACGATGATATGCGCTCAAATTTAGAGAGGGAATTGCAGTCGAAATAGAGCATGCCGCAAACTGGGGCGTCTGGAGCACATCAGTGTTCAGGTACAACTTTTTCGGATGTAATAAACTATTTTTTAGAATTGTAACAACAGTAAACTCAAAACGAAACAAACGTACATTTTTGAGCTGTGATTAAACGCAGAATTGTTTTCTTCAGCTGTGTGTATGTATTTCAGCTTAATCCCTCATTGTCCCTCATTAAGCCTTAATCCCTCATTTCAGCTTAATCCCTCATGATGTTCTCGACGTCTCACTTGTCGTTCTAGGTGGTCTCACAAATTTCTATTAAGTTCATGTCTTGGGACTAAGCTGGCCTATCTAAATGCCGGACATACATATCCTGAATGACTATAGGCAAAGCAACATGGCTTTCTTCATTCAGATATTATTCAAATGGCAAAACTTGGTTATCTATCAGATCAATGTAGCCTTTCTGGTTCAATTTGATGGATACCTAAACTAAATGGCCCTCTCCTGTGTAGTTGAAACAGCCCCAGAACAAGACAGCCCCTCCTTGTATCGCCCCATGCACTCAGGCTTGGTTGGAGGCTTCATGAGATGTGTTCGATGAATACGACGGTGGGTATCATTACTATAGAGACTGAATCGTAATTCATCTGACCACATGAAACTTTTCCACTTCTCTGCAGTTCAATATGCGTATGCTTTGGCCCAATTTAAACGAGTGGTCTAGTGGGCAGGAGTTAGCATCAATCGTTTACAAGCCACTCTGCTCAATATATCCATTGGATGTAGTTTCCTACCAAGAGTTCCTTCGGAAACAGCAGGAGAAGGGCCATCATTGACGTTTTGCAGAAGTTCCATCCTTGATGTAGAGCGATTCTAATCAATAAAAAAAATTCGGAATACGCGGTGGCTGTCCCTAACGGTAAGGATTGTTTCAACATCAATTTTACTTCAAATTGCGTAGGTACCAAGTTTTTTCCACTGTTCTTAGAGCCCCACACCCATGCCGCACGAAACGTCAACTGTGTGTCCCATAAACCGATCAAACGTTGTAGCTTCTTTTTGCCATTCTGAGATGTCTTGCTTTTGTCCCGTCGTTATAGAGCAACTAAAAAACAAGTCTATATCTTGCCAGCTCTGAATGTAAGTGATGCCTTTTCAGCACCTGCATTTAACATAAACTTCGGTAACAGTTCTGAAAACGGTTGTTGAACTCTATAAATAACTGTCACTTGAAAAATTATAGCTGACTAATCCTTTGTTTAGTAAGCTTATCTAAAATTAGGTTTTATTGCTGGAATTTTTACTCCAGTTAGTAAAACTGGAGATGAATTTGAAAGTGAATTAGCTTTGTTTATTCCTTAATCTTACATCGTTGTAATTGGGTTTACTAAATCCTATAGAATTACTCTATTGACCTTGAAATCAGACACCAACACAGAATCGATCACCATATTTCACACTATCACTCTATTGATCTCTATGACACAACACATGCAATATTCCTACACAATTAAGTTATTTATCATGATATCCCTCACTATAACAATATTGATCCTCATGTCCTGTACCCTCTCACTATTGATCCCAGTGTTCTACACCATTGTAATATTGATCATTATGTCCTACTCCATTACACTATTGATTACTGAAACCCTACACAATTGTAATAATGATCTTGTTATCCTACACTATTTTAATATATGTAAATCATTATATCCCACACACTTGTAATACTGAGAACTATATCCTACACTCTCATAAGATTGATCACTGTAGCCTCCGCTAGTGTACTATTGACCACTCTACCCCACACTATCGTAAGAATTATCACTGTATCCCACGCTAGTGTTGATCACTGTATCCTACATACATAGTTGCATTGCTAATCACCATGCGAAAACCAACTGCACTGCTGACCAGTGTATAGTGCTGATCAGCGGCAAGCACCAGCCCTCAAGACCGCGCTCTTTACGTACCGAATGAAAGTCTAGACGCCTGAGCTGCTTGCGTTCTAGCTCAATTTGGGTGGAGCCGGAAAGGAGAGTGAGAGGGTTTGGGCTGAGCAGGCCGTAAAGGCTCTCACTTTACTGCCGAGAGAACAGATAAACGAGATTAAGAAGGTGTTAGCATAATGAACAAGCTCGAACTTATCCCTGATGTCTTGTTGAGCCTCAAACATGGCTGGCTTTTTTAAAGCGACCGAAATAGCGGCGAGATGCAGCTCGTCCGGCCACTTCAGCAGCTCTTGGCCTGATTACCAGCGTCATCGACAGCAGCGCGGCCATGACGTTACTTTATCAGCGTGCTTTCCATCCCAGCATTCCTAGCAACCACTCTTGTGCGCATGAGCGAACTAGGCCTCCTTTGTAATAAGTCTTTTGCAGGGCTTACATCTACTTTTTTGAAGCAACGGGCGCTTGCGCAAGGCAGTAACTTCTTCTTTTCTGTCACGCCAGCTTGTGTGCAGCCACGAGCGTGTTAGGGAATTGGATCCTTTGCTCTTTTGATTTCGAGGTTGTCACCGTGACAACCTATTGGGCCTTGCAGAATTCGGTCTTTTTTACGTCTTCTCGCGGGTCATCTCTGCGGCTGCGCATTGCGGTACGTGCAATGAATGATTTGTTATCACATACCTGCACAGACTTTCCTAGTGGCAAATAAACAACGCATACCAAACTGGGCCTTCTTTGTGAATAGACTATTTGCGTAAGACGTCTGAAAAATCATCTACTTCCTCAATGAGACCTAAATTTGTGACTTCATTACAAAAATATGTGTTCTGGAAAATCAACTCTGAAAGGAAAATATGATTCCAAACCCGGATCCACAAGCCAATAAGATCTTCCAATACGATGTGATTTTGAAAATGAGATCTCGCATGCAGTTCTTCCGACAGCAATCTGCGGCGCGGAAGCCAAACATGCCTCGGAGCGGTGCCGGCCGCTGAATTAGCGAGAGGTGGCAGCAGCACGTGGTCGTCTTCCACGACAAAGTTCACAAACAACTTCTTGCTGCTATTGTGGCGAGCTGTTTTTCATGTCATCTAGAAGTCAAGAGGCTAAGCTTTACGCTAATTCGATCGTTTTCTAAGGACATAAAATGGTCCTAAGATCGTAGTCATTTTTATACGATTCGTTAAATTTTCAAGCGGATGATCTACTGCTCTAAGATTCTCAATATCAGTTGGGTAACAGATAACCCTAACTTACCAAAAACAAGATAAGTTATTATTTGATATGAGTGGCCAACTACAGCGGTATAAGAACTTTTACAAATTATTACGTAAAATATAAAATTCAACTTTCGCTCTGAAAATTCAGAAGTCATCGGTACCGTAACCGCAGCTGCAAAATGTTCATGCAAGCTATTGTTATTACTACTGACACAAAGTTTCCGAAACTCTAACTACTACTGGAAATTGCATGTATGAACTGTTATTGTAACTGTTGTTGCAAACGCTTGCCATTACACTTGCTGTAAAGTGGTAACACAACAGTAACAAGTGGTAACACAACAAACAGTTTTAGAACATGTGTTATTTTTGTTTTCCACCAGCACTTCCTAAAACAAGTCTTACTTTTTGTATGTCAACTCTAGGAATGAAATCTTTGTAATCCAAAATGTTTGCTCAGGCTGAAAAATGTACCTTTTAACGCTTGTTCTGATCGTTATCTAACCTAAATCATAATTAAAAAGTCAGTTAACCACACACAAATAAACCACAACTACAATACAAAATTTTAAGCCCACAATAGCCCCAGCTCTCTCACCAGCGCCACACTGGGACACATACGCTCTGCTCGACTGCAAGATTGGGACCGAGTCCTGCTCGAGTCCCTTAGTCCTGCTCGACTGCAAGATTGGGCCCGAGTCCTGCTCTAGTCCCCGAGTCCTGCTCGACTTCAGGATTGGGTCCGAGTCCTGCTCGACTGCAGCATTGGGACCGAATCCTGCTCGACTGCAGCATTGGGACCGAGCCCTGTTCGACTGCAGCATTGGGTTCGAGTCCTGCTCGACTGCAGGATTGGGACCGAGTCCTGCTCGACAGCAGGATTGGGACCGAGTCCTGCTCGACTGCAGCATTGGGACCGAGTCCTGCTCGACTGCAGCATTGGGTCCGAGTCCTGCTCGACTGCA
>VOMN01010634.1:0-15778 GCA_014899125.1 Orchestia grillus
CTTGCTAACCAACAGAATTCGCCTGTCCATGATCTGATTCTTAGAATCTGTTTTTATTACCTTCAGTCTTATTTTTTCACCTTAAGTTTTAAGCACGGGTCATGTGTCAGGTGCACTGCTTAAGTCACTGTTTTCTCTTTTACCAGAAAGACCTTGGAATTTTTTCCCAAACCTGCCGTCTCACCAAAGGCTCGTTTCAAAACTTTCAAGAAATTTGAAAGAGGTAACATTTTTTATAATAAAATTTGAGTTTCATGAAAGATTTTCTTTCAAGTTCTAGTCAAGTTTACCTTATGAATTTATTTCGCGTAATGTTTCGCTTCCCACCAAAAAATGTCAATATTGTGCTGAAAAGAATTTGTAATACAAGAGCTTCTGGAAATCTTCATTTCTTAGCCCTTAATGTGTGCATGAAATTAGTTCCTCTCTCAATTACATGACTCAATAGAGTTCTTCCTAGGGTTCTCGATTCAGGGGAATTTCGTTGAAAAGTATCCCATGATCAGAACATGATTGATCTGATTAGTGTTACATATGATTGGTATATCTTAGAAGATAAGTTCAAGTTCTGTCACCGTTTTAATGATGCATGCAACATGCAAGCTATGCTTAATTTCAGCTCAGGTTTTGCTTTCTCGAGAAAACTGTTGTGAAAGAATACCGGTGAAAAACACTTCGCTTACGAATTTATTCATGAAGTTTTTTCACTTTGGATCTGCATCCTTAATTTTTTCTGCAGAATCTCATTGCTGGGATAACAACCAACATTTTAATGTTTTTGGGAAAAATTTCGGCATTGCTGTTTCAACTCAACCAATATTTCAGTGTCTAAATATCATCTGAAACGATCTAATAGCTACTGCAAAATCAATGGTATTTTAAATTCATTTTCATCGTAAATCTCGCGGTTCAATGAGGCTAGTTTCAGCGTCCGTCACCTTCTATGCTAAGTTGAATTCAACTTGATATCGCTCAGGTCTGGTGCCTACGTGCACAGCTGGCTGCGACAACTGCTCGACTCATGAAAGTGCTTCCCCACTTGAAACTTGTCCGACATGTATGCGCAGTATTGTCGTCAGTTCTGTCGTGCACTAAGTTCTGAGTGCTGTGAAAGTGTGATTCATATTATGTTTCTTAAGTTCGTTCGTTTTCTGACAAAGTTTTCAACGTTCAACAACTTTCTCAGAATTTCACCCGTTCCGTATGAGAAATAAAAGAAAGTGAAAACACAAAAAGCATGAAGTAAAACAGTACCGGTTTATGAGTTGAAAGTTCGTTAGAGGTTCACATTCCTGTAACATGTAATGATTTGGAAAATACATCCATTTTAACACTCTCATGAACGGAGATGGCAGAGCGAATATTCGTCAGTGAATGATGCTCCTCGGTTGACTTGGGAACAATGATCCAAATTGTCACTGCATTCGAAATTGAAGGCGAGGTCAAAGTGTACGGAGCTTTCATAGAACGGAACTAGAAGTAATGAAAGCGAATTTTTCAGTTTTTTGGTAGCTATTCCAAAAGCGATCAAAATGTCTGTATTAATTTACCATGTACATATAGCAAAAGCCATACCTGTGTTCGAATTTTTTTCTATTCTGTTATCCAGATGTACAGGTTGGTTTTCAAAGAGTCGTATGAAGTCGCATACAATGAGGTTGTGATAATAATAGTCTATTGACAACATACATTAACCATTGGTAAGAGTCGTGATTCAGGCCTGACTATATTCGAAAATTTTGTTAGTGTAGTGCAAGAGAAGAGATAAAGTTTTTACTATAGGTTGCGCAACTTATGCTGATCATGACTGGCTTCAAAAGTACATTGACACTGAGGGCTTCATTGCAAGACTATGCTCACGGAGAGTGAGACTCGTAATAAAATTATGGCGGAACCGCTGGTGGTATAAATGCTATTGAGTTTTCCACAAAATGCCAATCACTCCTTGAGATCCAGGGATCAAAAACAATGCTGGCAACATCAGCATCAGCAGATTTCATCTGTTTCTTGAACTCAAGTCATTTTGTAAACTATTTTTGCGAGTGCAGACAATGGCAGTTGCCTGTAGGATATTAAAAAAGATAGAAATATTCCCTGATTAGCATTACAGCTTCCGTGTAAATAAATCTATGTAACTCGAATACGCGTCACGTGGTCTTGCTTGTGAACATTGTATACGCTGAAGTTCTCAGCTTCCCCGACAAAAAGATTTACACAATATTTCTGATCTTAGGTTGTGTATTTGCCGCTTTTAGATTAAGAGGTACCTCGGCTTAGGTATCACAGCTCTACTGCAGCTTTTCAAAACATATGCCATGTACAGTACTTCCGATCTCTTTAGTGACTGTAGAAAACGTGGAGTCACACAGGTCTCTTCCCACACTGGATTATGTTAACAACATATATATTATTGGAAGATGAGTAAATTGTCACAACATGTTACATAGACAGTGTTTTTTATTACTTAGTTTCAATTTTTTTCATGCTTCTCTAGAAGGATTTCAATTTTTTTTCTACATATTCGCAAACAGTGGAGTGCTTATTGAGAATTTTCTCGCATGAAATGCAGCTTGACAGCCGATGTCTACTCTGCTCTTCTCTTGCAGCACGCTGGGTATTGCCCAGATGTTACCAGCATTTATTCCTTCAAAATATATCTCGTGGTTTTCTTTGTATTCAAATATTTTAAACTAGTGTCAAATGTTAAAATAATTTTAATGTTAAAGAATAAAGGCAACAGTAACATATTCTGTATTTTTTATCGAAAACAAAACTTGATACCGAATTTTGTGTCTACGTCGATTGGAGTGCTCGTAAATTCGTTATTGCAATTATTTTATATCACACCTGATCGGCTTATGAAAGTAGTACATGAGAGAAACTGGAGAAATCAGAGAATTTTTGACTCTTTTGATCGAAGGAACAATAGACACTCAATCCGATCCCTGGGCTTCCTTTTATGTCACTCCAAAGGAGCTGAGTAACTCTTCTGCTGGAGCTCATTTTATATGAAACACATGTGTTCTTAAGATACGACAAGCGGCAGAAATTCTCATTATTCTTATGGTAAGCCTGTTTATATCATTATCTGATTTTATGAAAGACCTGATCATGTACTGTTTTTAGATATGCAACAATATGAATCATGAAGAAGCGCAATGTAGAAGTTATATCTCGAGTTCCGTGAGACTTGAAAAATAAACACTTTCATCCTATTCCTCGGCGCCTGCTCATGTGGTCAAACGATATGGCGATGCTTCTAATAATTCCACAGGTAAACATATGAGCTTTGAAATTACGCGACGTCGAACACTTCAGTACCCTCTAATTTAATTACTGAATTCTTTATTTTTTTGTGGAGCGGGGCTCTTTACAATTACTCTTCACGAAGCGAAGCGTTTTACTTCTAAGGTAGCTCAAGCAGGAGAAAATCAGATCTAGACGAGCTCTTGCCGAAATGAATTGCGAGCGTTCCACGGGAGCTGTCATTCACCCTAACTTTGCCAAGAGAGGCAACCAAGACTAGACTTCGTTCCTGCAAGTGATACCAATAGGACAAATTGCCAGTTACGTCCAATGACTTGGCCAGACGCAGGCAGCAATTCCGGTGCAGATGCCAACGGAGTTTTGGTCTTTTTGGCACCGCGTGCCAAGAAAGCTTGTGTTTGCTTCATTCGTTCCTTGTGGTGGCTCAAACAAAACTTTTCTTTTGCGCTGATATTAGCGTATGAATATGCTCTTGTTAACTCCGAATGTGACACAAACCGGTCATACCAGTGTACGTCTTGGCAGCCTCCGGTCGGCTTCTTTAATTATAAAGCGTCTTTGAGCCAAAACTTGTTCCATCAGACTCAGACAAGTTTGTTTCACCGAGCAATCATCATAAATGTGAACTTGAGACAGACGAATATTATTCGTTTAGGACAACTTCTTGTGAGCTTGAAAAACTTACAGCATATAGAGCTCCAATGTATAAGTACAAATGTGAGCTGTGCAAGTGTATGTACTACGAAATCAACTCCCGCAGTGAGGAGCACAAGAAATCATAGGTAACATGCAAACTCATTTTTTCCCCCTTCGTCGCCTGAAACTGATCATTGGAAAAATGGACCGCTAAAAATTTTGCTCGATTGTCTGCCGAGGCTCGTGCACTTTAGAGCGTCGGTTAATTGGGATGGCAACCAAGATAGGGCTCACAATCTCAAATTCAATCACTTAGAAAAAGGTTAATGTACTCGTGTGTCATTTTCACGCAAGCATAAAATTGTTGAGGAATCGTTTAAATTTGAAGTCAATTACTATATTTCAGATAACATAACTTTGAAGCAGACATTACTTCTCTCACGGGTCTTCCCCCACGGGCTGCAGAGTATGAGCGCGGAACATTTTCCCCAGCAACATCCCCGACTGCGCCGCTGCAACTTGTGAGGGGAAGGAACATTTAACACGTAGGAGCTCGCTCGAATTTCATAAATGATGCTGATTTGTACCTGAAGTCTAATAAGTTCATTACGAACACATTAACAGTCCTTTATTTTTCAGTTTTAGTTATTTCTTTTCCAGCGACCACTCCATAATTTGTTTCATGAATTAAAAACCTTCTATCGTTAAAAATGAGCCTAATGATAAACGTCAGCCTTGAATGCCTTACTGTATCACACAACGGGTACTGATCGTTAAATTTGGAGAGGTAACGCCTAAATTTATCCCTATGTGTGGAAAAAATATGGTTCTGTGCATATGGAGTGGACATGCCCACATCATTGGTTCAACGAAACTCGGTTTTGGCCTAAGGAAATATGACAGCGGTGGAGCTAGGGAATGTCCGTCCGAGGTCCAAGGTCCAGGTAATGCAAGTAGAATGCATCGCAAATCAAGGCAGGTACGAGATTCTCGGTGTAGTTTTTGCATTTTTATGATACTGTTTTAGCAGAGCTTATGAATGAAATGAATTTTGGGTTTGTACATTATTTGCCCTTTTCGACAATCGGTTTCACTTGTAGAAAACACAGAAGTGTGAGTTTGCATATTTTTTGTAGAGTATTTATGATGAATATTTACATACTTTAAACAGGTTACAGAGTATTTTTAAATTGTGTGAATGTCGATCTTCTAAACGTATCCAGCTTTGATTTACTTGATTAGAATTTGTCCTTGAAAACCTTTACTTGAATGTTATTAAAATATTAAAACGATTTGCGTTATTAGAAGTACTTATCAACGTTACAAATCGAATTCAGTTAAACCTTTTTTAAGACCAACACAATATACATCAGGATACATGAACGCTCATTGATGAACTGCTTAGAATCATAAAATATGAACAATTTTCATTCAATTATAAGGAAGAAGCTTCCTTGACACGCATGCCTCCAATTTCATCTGCGATTTTCAATGCATGAACTACGTTGTGGGCAGCCGTTGTAGGAGCTGTTCATTTTGCATTTACTCTGCTATAATATTCCATGCCATGCCACGACACCTGAGGGTCTGCAGCAATCTCCTGATGCTAAGTCTTTGTTGTAGTCATTCGACTTCATTATTCCGTCGCCGCACGCTTCAAAATTAATCTGCCTCCTGCCTCCTACCTCCAACCTCCTGCCGTCAGTCGCAATTTCACTCCAGTTTTGAAATCTCATTCCAGTCTGTGATTACAATGCGTCACTTGCTATTTTTCGACTTCAGACCAAGATTATTAAACCAGCGGCGAGCTCTGGAGAATTCTGCGTTGAGAACACTTCTATAACTTACGTAATCGAAAGCTTAGAGAAACGATAGAGAAATTTCCATTTGGTTTAGTATTTTAATTCAATGAGAAAATGCTATCACTATTGAAAATGTTGAGACGGGTTTTTATATTTTTTATGGAGAAAATAGAAAACAGTTATTAAAAAACAATTAATTTAGACGTATCGAGCTTAAGCTTATTTTAAATAAGGATATACATAAAAAAGCACCGAGAAAACTATAAGGACGTACTTTGTTACTATACATCAGTTGAAGGAAGCTAAAAACTATCATGTTACTTTTCCCAGAGGTAGAACAGACTGCATGCTGCTAAGAGACTACCTCTCAATGAAAATGTAAAGTAATTCTAAAATAGGATCCTAATTATTCACGCAAGAGTCTGCAACTATTAGTTAATCAATAGCAGCAATTTTTTCGTGGTGACCACTTGACGAATGCTTCTTCAGTTAAAGTGGGTGGGAGACCCAAGGCTATTTTTCGCCCGACAACTGCGACCGGCAGGTTCTGGGATCCCCGCAGCGCGCTCGGTGCGTTGAGCCCACATACTGCAATGCACAATGCGCACATCTAAAACTACCAGGCGGCGGAGTAACCTTGGAAAGGACGAACTATCGTACTTAGTGACTTAGATTAAACGAAAAAATTCTAAGGATTTTTAATAGGGATTCAAAAAGTATTTGCATATTTTACAAAGATTGTCTAAGAAATATTTGCGCAGTACGTTTTTTCTAAGGTTTACTGACACAATTATCGGTATAAATGTTTCTTGAATTTTTTTTAGCGTGTGCACCGTAGAACGTTGAATCATAGCTGACAGATAACCATTGTTAGTAGAATAAGATTTTAAAAATTCAAGCTCATTGCGGCTGCTACTTTTTTTTATTCATATTATTGTAGTTTGAACAATGAGAGCAAAGTTCCTGTCGTAACTCAGTTAAATCAGGATTGTGATTCTTAGACTCGGAAGCCCAGAAGTTTGGCCATTTTTAATCCACATGAGTAACTCAAGGAACGCTTGGCCTTCGTTGCTTCTAAGGTCACGTGATTCGCCGAAGAGAGCCGGTTTCTTAAAACAGAAGTTAATTTTTGGAAACTCGCAATCAGGCCTTGCTATTCTTGATTTCCATTGGAGGGACTTTCACAAAAATTTATATTTTCAGAACTTGTATAAACGTCAGCAACAAGTAATAACTAATAGTTCCTTGAAAGGATCAATTGAAAGGCAATTTGAAATTGCATTATTCTTAAAATACATTCAAATTCTAACCTGTTGTTGCTCACAGAGTCATTTTGAGAATCTCAACTCCAAAGCACAAATTCACCATCATAGGGCTATCAAGAATTTGTGTAGCGTAAAAAGATTCGATTACTGCAACGTAAATTACAGCTTCTCAACATTCTGAGGCCTAATAGCAGGTTTACGAATCGTTAGGAGTCGTAGGTAATCGTTCGAACTGCCATTCGATGTTCACATAATAATCAGGCGGCTCATTTTAAGGTGGATCCTTAATTTTCGATGGTGATCTCATATCATTATCGTTTAGTGTTGCCTTTATGGGAAACTTGAAGAGTTGGTACAATAAATAGGCATAAAATTGCGAATGCAAGGAAATAAAGGTAGCGAAACTCATGTAGACATTGAAGAAGGGTTGAATCTGGATGAAATTAGTGAAGCTCATTGATGAAGAAAAGTATTCAATAATAGGGCATTTGACGCATGGGCCAACAAAGAATAATCCTGAAAACATTTATCCTTCGCCTCTGATAGTTCCGAAGTGTTAAAATAAAATTTCCGCGAGGTAAACACAAAGATTTGTCACCTAACGCTTTGTACGGCACGCTTGCACTTCAGCTGCGGTTCCATTTCATTTGTATTCTCGCCGGAGTGTAGACAGTGGCACAATAGCTTCTATTCAAGTAACTTCGCCAGTGTTCCGAAATCCTGAACTTTTAGAAGAAATACAGAACATCGAGGGATACTTTAGAGGGCACATTAGAGGGTATCTTCCGACGGCCACCCTCACCCCTCGCCGACCTCTTCACTCGAATTGTCGTCTACGCATTTATCTTAGCTGGGGTCTATGTTCTGTGCTGAGCTTGGTCAAATGAATTAACGAAGTATGTGGGGCGTGAATAACATGTACCTTTGGCTTAAGAACTTTGAAGGCAGGAGTATAAAAACTAGAGGAATTTGTCTATATGAAATCCATTCATTGTTACTCAGCAATGCTTGAATAAGTTGCGAAATTAACATTCCCTGTGAGATGTACGATGTTCAAGTAACATGAAGTTACATATAATATGTTTATAATTATATGTTTATAAATTATAAATACTTATAATTATTTTTTTCCAATGGGGGAGCAATATTCCATAACTCTCAGTGCTAAAATTAAGGATGACTTCTTCCACGTGTTTATAATGTGCTAGACTACAAGTGCCCGTTGGGTCACTATTTATCACATGAATAAAAGACACTTTTTATCTCTTTGACTTTGATCGAATTTTGTGTTTATATGCAATGATGGGAATTTACTATATTATAATAGCGGGATTTGTAGTATTTTTTGGCGAACTACCTTGGTTCAGAAAAACCTTACCATTCTCTTTCTGTTTAGCTCAACACAACATTAACCGGCCGACCGAGGCCGGGCTCAAACCCAGGTTTCTCCAAATTAATAAAAACGTGGCCTAAACTCTGGCTCTGTGATATGTGAACTGTCATCCCATAGTAAACTGCACTGAAAGCTGAAATCTTTGAAATTCATCGCGAAGTGTGTTCTGAATGATTAATCTCAAAACGCTTCTTTCCAGTATTTCCTTCCTAGTTGGAGTTTTTTTATATTCATGGCGTGATGGATTCAAAGTTCTTTACCTATTCATTTCTTGGCTCAAGTAGGATCTCGGCCGAGTTGCAGTCAGTTGCTTTTCTTATAGGATCGCTGTAGCTCTCACAGCATCTTAAGGAAAAACAATTGAAGGCTTGTTCCCAAAAATGTCCCCTATTTTTAAATTCATATCTTTGGTTCCAATTGATTCATTTCGAGTCAGTCTGTCTGTTTGGTATTACAGGAAATTTTTGCTTGTTATTAGAGTTTATATATTTATGAATAATAACTGAGTTACGAGTTCACAACGAGGCGTTGAATTGACAGTGATTAGAAGTGATTTGTGAGATGGAATTATTGAAATAGCAATATTGATACGTATGCATTTATTTTCAGTTTCCTAAATAACGAATCACAGTTCTTGAATAAATAAGATAAACGTACTATTTTTGCTCCTTTAACATGCCCACCTTTCTTTCCAAGACAAGTATTAGCTCCATTCACCATAGCCTGAAATGTTCTTTGGATCAGCGCTCAGAGTTTCTTTATTTCCTTGAATTCTCCCTCCACACGCTGAGGCAATATTCCCAATGTTGTGAGTGGAGTTTCAACTACCTGATCCTTAACATCGCCTCAAAGAACAGAAAGCAAGGAAATCAATAAGATTATTTCAATAATTCTTTGTCATAAAATACTTTCTACCATTGTTCATTCAACGCCAGATTTTGAACTGATAATTCAGTTGTCATTTATCAATATTTGAACCCTAATGACCTACAAATTTCCCATAGTATGAAACAAACAGACTGAGAATGTCTCAATTTGAACCGGAGAAACGATCTTTACGAAAGTGTTGTCATTTTGTCGGGAACACTGAGTACACCAAGCCCGTACCTGTGATACTATCCAAAAATCGTTAAAAATTTATAATATTTTAGAAATTTTTCAAACTCCCACTTGAGCCTCTTATGATTTTTTTCATTTCTTAACAAATATCCAAAGCTTATGAAAATTATACGTTCAGTTTAGTCTATATGAATGATTTTACCGTGAAAAAACTCTTCTTTAATTACTAACAGATCAGTTTTGAATTTCTATCGTATGTGATTACTGCATAGTGGGCACGGTTTAGAAAAAACAAGCAAGGAAGCTACACTATCAGCGAACAAAATGATCAGAGTTTTAACATTATATACACGGAGAGATAGATAGATAGATTGATGTGCTAATTTACCCACTCTGTAAAAAATGCTATTAAAAAATATCGTTCTGCATACTGCTTTCTACTGAATGGCTCATGAGCCTGTACTAATTCAAGGGGTGTGATATACAGCAGTAATTTTCTGAATTATGTTTGGCAGTTGAGGTTATTTACTGAGCGTATCCGTGCTGCACAAGAATCAAAGTCCTTCCCGTTGTCTGGGCTAGTTTGGCAATTTTTTCTACAATGGGCACTTGGTAATTAATTTTGTGAGGTTTAGGAAAGCCCAACAGAACAAAAATTGTATCACAGTTAAATCGAAGGCATGCTCGTCTAGTAGGTTAGGATTTACATAAAATACTATAATTTCTGTGATCATTAGTTAATATTTTAGGATCAAAAGCTATTGAAGTTCGTTTTTAGAATGTTAAGAATTTTATTATAAAATTGGACTAAAATACTGACTTATCAATGCCTTGAGTTCGGCAGCATTTGGAAACTGTAACCCTAACTGCACGGGCTCGTGCGATGCCGTCGTTCCTAAAGTACGAGTATACGCTAACTTATGTGGTATCACGTTGTACGACGTACGTGTCTGACTTGATCTTTTTTTTCAACATGCATCAGCATTTATCGTCCTCGAGGTAAAGTAGGAGTGCCCTCGCCTAATTTCCAAAGTGACTGTCATGATACGAGGAAAAAGTTTAGCTCAAGTTTGGCCAGCATAATAATGATGCATTACGGTGTCAGAAATAAAATCATTGTTTTTATCGGGATGATCCAAGGCTGAGTGACGCACCGTCAAGTTCGGCTCCTGTCAACGATTTACATACATAGAAGCGCTCCTCTCCATTAACATTTTATGATCAACTTTTTCTCGTGTGTCGTCTCCCAGCGGATGCTGGGTCCGGAAGTACATCGCTACTCCAGCGGTGCCCGAGATCGATCCAGGGACCCCCAGCAGCCCTCGCTATGGCGTAGACAACAGCCGTTCGATGTCTTCGTTTCCGGCTGTAACTGCAAATATAGGCTGGTTCGCATGACTGCACGGCCAGTTTTCAGTCGTGTCCTAACAAAGGCTGTGTCTCTAGCGTCTAAGAAACAGTATTGACGTGACAATATTGAGTGTTAGTCCCAAATATAGCTCGACAACTCCGATCTCTGCACATAACTTTACATTCTTTAACCTCAAAACTCCTAATTTACCCATTGGGGAAATAGTGAGCGCTTAGCTTATGCCCTTACAGAATAATCTTTAATTTATCAATTTTTTCTTACAGATAAAATGTCTGCATTTGTTGGAGCTCTGTACCCGCGCGAATTTTAGCCATGAAATGTGTTTACTCTGTTTTAGAATGAGTTCTTCATTCGTTTTCAGAATCATTTATTTGTAATTTACTTCTATTGTATCACAACATTCTTAGTACATCGATGAGGCTTTGCTCTCGTGATGCATGGCTTCTACCGCTTCTGGTACGCTCGTAGTGAATCAGCCACACGCGAGTAAATCTATACCCATCCAATCCTAATCAGATTGAGTTGAGTACAGGATCTAGCGAGCATAAATGCCAAGGTTTGAGTTGAAGAATGGGACTGGCACTGGACAAAGTTTAGTTGTAAATCTGGAAAGATTTCTTTTATCATCCGGCGACTAATCTCTAATGTTTGGTCCAGACAAACAACAACAATCCTCGTTGCTCAGAGCGTGATTTAAGGATGGGCATTAGCTCAATTACACTGTTTGTTCCGCTTTGAGAGAGATTTAAGCAGAGAATGAAAGTTTGCCAGAATAAGGACATCGAAAACGAAGAGTTTGCACGTCTCCGGTTCATTTCTCGATCGTGTCGTGCTGCGCCCAGGCTGTGAGAAGTAACAGATTGGAGAAGGATAATTATTGAGCTGGACTTGTTGAGCATCAAGGTTTACTAAATACTGTCGTAAAAAGGCTGTTCATCTCTAGCTGAGTCATATCGCTACCATGTAGTCTTTGAAAGCTGTGTGAGCTTGAAAATGTACAACTCGTTAGCATTATGCGAGTATCATCTACGCTGTCTTTATCGAGAATGTTCTAAGGTTCATTGCAAAAAATCTCTATCAAGAAACTATATCGACCAGAAGTTGAAGTCAGGGGAGTTTGCGAATTTCATTTTTCACCCACAATTTCTAGCACAGCAGCGATTTCTTGCAAGCGTTTTCGTACATGAATTGCCGACTTTTGATTTACACTAAAATTTCAGTGCTGTTCACGGTATGTTTTAAAGAAATTGATAATGCGTCGCTTATATTTATTCCGAGAATGCGTGTATGTTATGTATTTGCTAGTTAGAACTCAGGAAACAGTCTTGGAATCCTGCCTCTGAAGAAGCTCGTGAGGCATCATGGCGGGGGCGACACAATCACGACTACTACTCGCTCTACCGGGACAAAACAATTAAAAATAATTTAAAAACTACAATCAAATTAATTTAATCATGAATTTAAAATGCATTTATGGGACACACTTGAGGACAGAAGATTTTTATTGCATTGCGTTTGCTTTAAAATGCATTTTAAATAGAATGAAATTCTATTGTGACAAATTAGTCTCCTTTAGAAACAGATTTTTAGAGTTCACTTTGTATTTCTCGACGAAGATTTGTTTGTTGTCTTCATTCAGGTAGATTAATGACGCCAGATAACATCATTAGGCTCGGGTAGCTACACACATTCACAAAGAACATCTTGCTCACGCCCCTTTTCTGCTATGGTTCTCTTGTGAACAGAATTTCGATAATATCTGCAGAAATTAGAATTTGCCCTCAGAATTTTAAAAACACTTGTGAGTACCCTGTTCGTAAATGAGTCTTTTTTTGCGGGAATATCCATAGACAATCAAATATCTAATAACATAATACCTGAAATCCGCTAACATTTCGAAATTTGAAAACAAAGGAGTGCATAACAACACCTGCCAAATGCTGCGTACACGAGTTGATGCATTTAAAACGGGTTAAATTCTCCACACATCAGTTGATGCACTTAGCACGGGTTAAATTCTCCTCAAATTCTCCTCACATGAGTTGATGCACTTAGTAGTGTTTCTCAGGCAGCAAAAAATGAGTTCCTGTTTTCAAAATTGCCTTGACATGGAATGGTTTAATGCCTAATTGCCTTGACATGGAATGGCTTAATGCCTAATAATTTTGCTGCTCTCATAACGCGCGCGCACCCCGCGACCGCCCAGGAATCGACTCAGTTCTTTTCATAGCTCGGGACTATTTTTGACACTCGATACCTTGGGTATTTTTGAAACAATTCCACAGTCTCTTGCGCAAAGCTGCAGCATTGAAATTAGGTGTTCAGGTCACCCGTAACCAACATCCATTAGGGACGTGAAGTGGTGTGAGTTGCAGGACTTATGAGCTGCAAATGATGAGGACTGGGGAGAATGAATGTTGCTAGTCATGTTAAGCAGACGAATAATTATTACCGAGTAATAACCTAATGATAATTAATTTGAAAAGTACAGTAATATGAGAAGTATTGGTTGTGGTCGGAGGTACAAGGCATTTAACCTCTATGGAGTGATATTTTGACTCTCGTCCGCGTAACATAATTTGCAAAATAATTTTGATTTGAATTTAGAATAAAATAGGGCCAGCTACTGAGCACTACACGATGGGACGTCTACTTAAATACTGTTTGATAGGATCAGGGGACATTTTTTCATCAATTATCTTTGAATTTTCATTTAAAAGTTGATGAGAGCTTAGTGAAGGGAAAACAAGATTTTCTCTACGGAGTCAAATTATTCCTTAGTGAGAACGCTTGATATTTAACTCCTAATCGCGTACCTAACGCTGCATTCATGAACAGATATGGCGAAATAGACTTTGGAAACTCCCAATGCGTCGTTAAATCTTATTGCTTGTTAAAGTATTAAATTTAATATTCGCATATACATCCGATGTAAAGTGGTGACATGCATAAGAAACTATCTGCAGGGCAGCTGAATAAATATAGAGATACACAGCGGCACAAAACTGCCGGCTTAAGAGTTGAATAAATATAGCGATACATAGCGGCACAAAACTGCCGGCATGGGAGCTGTCTAAATATAGCGATACACAGCGGCACAAAACTGCCGGCATGGGAGTTGAATAAATATAGCGATACACAGTGGCACAAAACTGCCGGCATGGGAGCTGAATAAATATAGCGATACACAGCGGCACAAAACAAAGCTCCACAATGCACCTAACTGCGTCCAACGAGGGCTACCGAAATCGCTCGTGAAGACTGCGCTGCTATGCCTACTGGCGGACCCGTGGAAATTCTACAGGCGTTTTAAATGTATGAATATGTTGTTTAGATGAGATTAAAACTTAAAAAAATACTATTTAATTACTTATTATTTCATTCAAACAGTGTTAGATAAATAAAAATATCGTCAGCTCAGTTGCGGAAGACCCCTACCTGTTCTTGTACCCGGGGTACTGCACAATCGAGACCTAAATTTCCAGTTTTTTTTCCAATTATATTATTTTTTTAAATTTCTAGCAGCTAATTTTCTTCTACCTAAGTACTGAATGAGGGCAACACACGGATGAAAAGCGATGTTAATTATATCGTTTTTGTCTAATTTTTGAAACAACGTAACACAAGCAAGAACAACGGTATAAATTTAATAACTTTCTCCTATCTGAACACTGAAAGAGTGTAACATACGAAGGAACAACGGTATTAATATCACAGAACGTACAGGGCTCTTGAATGAGAATGTTTTAATCGCGTGTTGTAGGTGATGCCTCAAACCTCGGCCCATGCAGACGGCGGGGGTGCAGGCCTATCTCCCTGCAGCTGGTCTACCTGATAAGAAGCCGCATAACAATTTTTCAACTCGAGAGTGGGGGTTGAGACGACAGATATATGTGACTGAATGTCTCTTTATCATCCTTGCCAGGGACATCTGTGACGGTCCTGAAGACTTCCTGCATTGCGTGTGCTTTGAATTATGTTGTCTGCTAGTTCAAATTCGAGGATACTTATTAATTAACAGACAGCTCATGTTGCACTATTTCGGAAAGAAATTAGAAACGAGAACTGAGATTGAATTTGACTACGAGATTAGCGAATACTCTTGTGGGAAAAGCGCTTGTAAGATCTCTTGGTGTGCTACTAATTTCTTCAAATATCACTGTTTTTTAAATGGAAAGCACTCCAATGAGAATTGATCTTTTCAGAGACAAATGCAAAATTCGAGAAAATTCGAGAAAATTCGAGAAAATTGTAAATATTGTGCTGCTTCCGTTTAATGAATGCTAAACCAATGACCTAAATTAATGTATATTTAAATTGCGATTCGCTAAAAATTGTTTGCTTTTTACTTCCTGCTCCAGAAAATCGGTTTTTAGACGTAAACGACGGCACGTGGAGTCTGCCAGTTATTAAGTCCATTGACCGTAGATTTCTGGTCGTGAGTGTTTGTGTCCAGCACACGACCACGTCCAGCGCTCGGGCCACGGCTGCGGGCCGCCTGGTAACCTTCCGTCCAGCCTTCAAGGATCTCGGTGCTCAGAAGCCAAATTTTGCAATTTCCGGTTCGCATGTTCCCACGTGAATGCTCCTACATCAAAATTGAACTGCCATTTGCTCTTTTAGAGCATATTCGCATATGATGCTCACGCAGGTCTACATATTCTTATTAGCTGGTAATGAAACTATTATTTTCTTGTGATCATTTCGATGAAGCAAATTTCTACATTACCGTCGAAGGCAAAACGACTCCTGCTTCCCGCTGGGCCGAGCTGTGAGCTACATAGCTTTACTGTTCATTTTGACGATAAAATAATTGTTGTTCAAACAACAAGTAGTATTTTGTGCCAGGACGCTCTCTCGAATTGCAGCTGCCCTGCTGTTTGTCGGACTCAACTTAGAAAGTCAGGTTTTACAAATTCAGTGTGCGCCATATTGATAGCGGCACTCACACGCAGCACTCACACGCAGCACTCACACGCGGCAC
>VOMN01010636.1:0-11950 GCA_014899125.1 Orchestia grillus
TGACCATTTCAAACGTCGTCAATGGTTCAACGTAAAACATCGGCCCTTTAAATTTAACCACCCTTTATAACTTCACTTAACAGGGCATATTACAGTGTGCAGGTTCCACTCACAGAGATTCTTAGATACGTGATGATGTTCACTGAAATCTTTAATTAGGTTGATTTCTTCGTTCTCCTTCACATTTAACCATAACGCCACATTCCACTATACAGGGTGTCCCACAAAAACCGAACCCTCTCAATAGTGGTTTCGGATATCACTAATACCATCATGCACAAAAATACTATGTATCGTTGTCAAAAATTATTTGCAAACCGTCTTTCAGGGAGAATAATGCCAATAAGATTTGAGCCAGATTGGCCAATCTAAGTCACCGGACTTGACACCCTGTGATTTTTTAATGTGGTCATGTAAAATCAAACGTTTCCACATCTCCACCACAAAGTACAGACGAGTTAAAACACCGTATTACTGCTGAATTTGCCGAGCTAAAGAACAATTCACTTATGATAAGACAGGTGACGAGGAAGATGAGAGAAAAATGTCAGAAATGATTCGAAGCGGATGGCAGGAATGTCAATTAGTATCTTATAGTACATTTTGTTTTCATTAAAAATTTCATTTCTTCAAATTTGACGTTTCTTATAACCCTTTTGCAGTCGTGAAAAAATTTCTGTATCAAACTAAAATAAGAACAATAAAATTGGTTAATAAGTTAGCAAATTATATACTTTCAAAGAGAGGGTTCGTTCGTTTTGAGGGACACCCTGTTTCCTAATACACAGTTGTTGCTTGCTTGGTCGGTCTCTCTGTCACGCTCTTAAGAATTTAGATAGGCGAAAATTCCCGGGTCCGTATTCCTAAATAAATAACCAGATTGTCAGATAAGGCAGTCTGTATAAGTGATACTGAAAACAACATTATTTAATGTCAGGTTTACCGTAAATTAGAGGGCATTCTAATAATTTATCAGCGTTGGTTTCACCATTTTTGGCGTGGCACGTCTACTAGTTCCTGGCATAGTTTATGCGATCAACGGAAGATGTGCGGTCTCCTGTATGGAAAGCTAGATATATGTCCTTTAAAAAGGGAGAGCCTAAACTTCATTTTTATGTACTTTCCAGGCACGCATTTCAATATCAAACCTCATTTTTCATATTTGTGAAGGTCCCTTTTGAAAAAAACGATAAGTTCTATCTGCTTCCTTCAGATTTATTGCTAAATATAAACCTGGGTGATCGAATTAAATAATTTTTAAGATTCTCTAATCACCTATAATAATCAATGAAGTTTTTAACCTCTGAAACTAGAACCCCACGAAAGTATTTCGTTCAAGCTTAAATAATTTTATTTTTAATTTACCCAATTATTTTTTCACTCATACGCACGTTGTAGTTTAACCTCAGGTTACTCACTTTTTTGCGTGAATTTTTCATGGGTGATATTTTGTGAGTTTCCAAAAAATTATGTTTCCATGGTGTCTGAATACTGATTCCCCAGCTCCATTTTCGCAATTACGTAAACGTAGAGATTCCGAAATTGATTGAGTCACAAACCCAATTTCAACGAATTAATCAAAGACAATGAATGCACACGTACTGCATGAGCAACCTCTTACTTATTCAAGGATGCATCATTGCCGTCCTCCATTCTGGCAAGACAGGGAAAGGTCAACTGTTTTTTGGCAGACGGCTCTAAAAATGAACTCGGCTTACACTCTCCTTCTCGTGCGCGAGAGAGGACTCAAGCCAGCTAGATATCTTGATTCTGAACAAGTCAATGCACTTTCACTTGCACCAGTGTTCACAGCCTTGATTTTCCTCAATTTAGTTAGTGTTTATGTTTCACGACTATTTCGTTTTTATCTTCGCTCACGCAACTTACTTGGGTCAGAATCGCAAACGCACTCATTTTCGTACCCATTGGAAAATAAAAAAGCTAGAATGGAGCATCACAAAGCTACTCAAAACTACGTTCTTATTCCTAATTCTTTCCATTTTTTACCTTTCTGATCGAGCAACTTTGCTTAATCTCAGTTATAATTGACTTCAACTTAACTTTGATTTTTTTATCCTTCATTTGAAACATCACTTTACATCTTTTTTGACATTTGTTAAAAAATGTAATCACAAATTCCCCCTTTTCAAACATCGAAGAGCTCTGAACACTATGCATTTCTGTCCGTATACGAGTACTTCCGATTCATTTCTCGACCACCTCTCAAATGGATTCTTTCTAGACATTTATAAAGCGTTTTTAAGAATTAAATGCATTGCCCTACGTAACATGGTATTTGCCGATGGCAATAAAGCGTTATATCACAACTCCTTTCATTGCAAAACAATAAAAATGTCCATTATTCCTATTACACTTCGATTTCGTCTCGTACTTGTATTGTATTTATTGCTGTTTTCACATTGAAGAAAGGCAAATTGGAAAATTCGTTGACCTTACACAAAGCTAAGTTTAGCGTAAAAATTCTTTTTTATTCATTTTGTTTAGTTACAGGGAAATGGGTAAATAATGGTTTTAATCTAAGAACAAGATAGAAGTGAACTCGGTTACAAAGTGATATCAAAGTTTTATTGGCAATAATATTTCATCATCCGCGAAGCAAGCCGAGTCATAGAGTATAACCCGAATTTCACAAACTGAAAATATGTTCACCTCCATATACAATATTGGAATTTATATTTTACTTCCGAAATTGTATCGAACAAACATAATTCAAAAAATACTTTTTTACTTAACCGAAAAAAACGACCGTGAAATTCACACAAAATCAATTTGTGTTTCACAAGGGAGTTAAGAAGAAATTTGCTAGGCTTAAACAGGAATTTTCAAAAATCTGACATCCTTGTGTTGTTAGCTTGTTAACCGTAAATTATATAAAATTTAAATAAATAGTATTTAAAAATGTATAGGTGATAAACATAATCGTGAACTTTCAGTTTAAATGAAACAATATACACAAAGAATGAAGCAATTTACTAACTTTCAAGTGTTCAAACTCAAGCACCATCGACAAAAATAATTGCGGTACTCTCAAATGGTTCATGATCATGACGCAACAAGAGTAAGAGATAGGAAATATAAGTTTTTATCATCAGTGTAGCAAATTACCACGAAGACAAAACGTTCTAAAACAGATGCAGCTGTAAAATCTGAAATTGTAAAATAGCGGAACGAAAATCATACAGTTGAATAATTTCTAACAAGGGAATTGTCCCACGTGCGTTTTAAGTCAAATATTGAGAGTTTATAGCAACACTGGAAGACGAACTACGAGAAATAAAGCAAAATTGACTGAAAAAACTTTCAGTGAGAGAAGATCGTTCACTTATCGTCTTACTCTCAAGGATCATTTGCTCACTGCAAGACACATTTCTACCCAAATTAAAAATACAATATCGATTATTGATTATTGTTTATTAGTTAGTTTGAAGTTCCCCTTCCTCGTTGAATGTGTTCCAAAGAGCGATGAGAGGAAGGGAACATTCAGTATGGACTGCAATAACGAGTAATCTACGCTCACACCAGATTCCCTGTGCATGGAAACAGCAAGTTAAGCAGGAAGAGGAAAAAACCACAAAGAAGAGATAGCAAAGAAGGTATGAAAACTGAAAGAAACAAAGTGGGCACGAAAGATCGAAGTCTCAAAGGCCTATCTAAAGCTGAGGTAACCTAAAAGTGTCCCCTTGGGGTCGTCGATCCCCACAGTATAGGATAGAAAAACCTAACCTTATTGCCTATCCCATGCACCTAAGGAGAGATGAAATATGTTTCTCAACAAACTGTATCGAGACGTTTGCACAAAGTCGTCTTTAAAACCAGGAGCCCATAGAAAAAGCCGATGATAAGTAAGAAACGCAAAGTAGCTTTCGCAAACATGTCAATGGGCTTGAGGAAAATTGATACAAAATAATTTTTCACCGTGAATCGAAATTTAATGTACTTGATTGTGACGGAAAACAGTTTGTAAGAAAACAAATCGGTGAAATTTGAAGTCTAAGTGTGTCAAGAAAACAGTCATGTTCTGCAGGGGAACGTCACGTTCTTTCATATGATTTTAAGACCGAGTACGATACACCACTTCTTGTGCATTTAAATTGTAGAGTTAATGATGACATTTAAAAAAGTTTTATATAAAAACGGGTCGTGCACATTTCTAGACTTGAGAATCCTCTTTTTCTGCAAGACAATGCCTCTTGCCTTGAGTCAGAACCTGGTACGCACTACGTAAGGCATAAAAGATTTGAGGTTTTGAGGTAGCCAACCCACGGTCCCGACAGGAATCCTGTGGCAAAATTAAGGAAAACATTATGGCAGACTCTCACTCCAATAAATCCAGCAAATGTGGAAAAAGGATAAATTCTTGTCCTGCGTTTACTAGTCCATTTATTTTCTTCCTTTCAAAAAATAAATTGATTTGCTAATAAATTTTGGACACTTGAAAGTAGGTGAAATGTTCATTTTTTATATTGTTTTAATTAACCTGAAAAGTCACGAAAATGTGCTTCATTTACATACCTACATTCGGTGAAAGTTGTAGTCAAATTTATTTATTATTTCTTCGGATATCAAACGTATTAAATTTGTTGCCGAATTTATGGTTGGTACTATACATTAACATCTAGAACACCTGGTCGTAACAAGCCTTTAATTGAACTATTATTGTTAGCGTAGGTGTTTCGAGATGGTCTATTTGGCTTAATCGGTAACAACATATTTCAGATAAAGTATTTTTACGCAAGACAAGGAAATTAAACTTATAAACATAAATGACGTATTCGTGTAGTGTTTACATTGCATAGGCTATGAAAATACGATCACAAAATAAAAAATTTAAATATACTTTCAAAACCTAAAAAATACGTATTCCAAAACACGAGGTGTAGCAGGTAGTTGACAATAAAGTTATGCTCGTGGAAAAAGGAACAGAAGCTGAAGAGAACATTTAAGGGTCATGAAATGTTATATACATACAAAGGAAGACGCAACATATGCACGTCATCAGTCAATGAAACTGCCATCTGCCCGAACAGCAGCCTCGACAAGCTTTGGAAAAGTCTGTACGCAGTAATGAGATGGATCCTGTGAATGTGCGTCGCGAGATCCACACTAGCTGCCCAGAGTCGCAACGCTAGTTTGTGGAGGCTTATGGCAGGCCCTCTAAGTGAGATGCGATAATTATCCAAAGGGCTAATGCCAGGGAAGTTTCGGAGGCACATCCGAGACGAACTAGGGCATACTTGGCTGCTTTGGACGTTTGCGCTCGCTTACATGGCCCTTGGCTAGTGTCGCGCTGTTCTCCTGCGTTCTCTAGGGTATAAATTAGCCCCTCCGTATTCCATACACTTTTTAACGGGGCTGTCATGGATCCCCGGCAACATGCAGCTCCCTGCACAGGGCCTTCTCAGATTAAGACTCTTTCGAATAGCATCTTGGACAGAATCGATGCATTCTTGTGTCCTGGTCCTGTCCGAGCGCCGACAATGACATTTTCTGTAGGTAACAAACTTGCAGATTATCACATGTGCTCTCCAGTTCTTTCCGAAATTTGGAGATGAATGACTTGTTGGCTTTCGCGAAGGCAGTGACCTTGAAATTGGAGTGTTCTACAGCGAAGAAGACGACAATAGTATGCCTCTTAATATCCTGAATTATCATAGGTTATGATTTTTAGTACCCGCAACGAAAAAATCAGTATGTTAAAATGACGTACTGGACACGGTGATTTGAAATGTGTGATTTCGAATGCTTGCCGTTAACAGTATACTCTAATATGAATACTATTTCGTCAACAAAGATTGAATGAAACTGAATACTATTGACACGGATGAAGGAAGAAAAATTAATAATATCAACAGTTATGTACTAGCACACAATTCAATCAAAAAAGTATTTTATAAGAGAGAAATTCCGTTTATTTTGCATTCCAGTTATTTAATGTTTCATACCCTATGTACTCAGTAAATGATAACTAGACCTATCAAGTATTCTTAATAGAAAATAATGAACATAACCCGAACTATTCGATGAATTTAAGCTCTTGTAGTCAACAAAGGTTGTTAAATGTATCATTTTAATGTATGTGTGATAGGGCATTTCTCAAAGTGTCCATCCAGGAGATAAGCGAGTCGGTCAACTGACGGCTCCACACTACAGAACAGAAGTGCGCAAGTCGCTCTCACAAATTTCACCAAAATGCTGGAATCTCTCAAGGCCAAATTTAACAGGGTACATGGACTGGAGAATAAGGTAGCCCGATAGAATCAGATGAGCAAGCCGCGTCTTTTGAAATCTATATTTTAGGGATAATATACCGAAGGGGCACCATGTGTACGCGGTTAATGTCATTAAGCTCTCAATTCTGACGACCTAAACCTAATTTACTTAGCATGACAGTAACTTCCCTATTGTCTTCAATTTCTACCTATTTGATGCAAATAGCGTTCACAATGATTACTCAAAATCAACAATTTCCCCTCATTTCTATCCATGAAGTCAGATATGACAAAAATATCTTCATGTTTGTTATCAAAAGTTGAAAAGCATTTGACATATTTAACACGTCTTTTGTACTCAAAGCAACCAGGATTCATAGTTAGAATTTTCTGCTAGCCTTACAAATGAATTGGCTCTAAAAACCGAGCGTCTTTGGACGCAGCGAAGAAAAATCTGTGTCTTCCGCTGGTCTACCTCCTTTTTAAAATTGATGACCATAGTATCCTCAGTCCTACCCCCATCGCCTTGCCAATACGAGACGCACTCTCCCGTACAATGGCAGAGAATTTTGTGGTCATTTTGTGAAATAGTCAAAATGGTTAACATTCAATTATTCAAAGTCCAGAAAATTTGTAAAATTGGGTATACAGGATATGAGTCCCAAGTACGTAAGTCACAAAAGTCAATATTGTCATCTAAACAGTGAAGAATTTTAGTCCAATACTGCTTCTTTCAATTATACAGCAACCAAGTATAGAAATGTGGAGTGAAACGATCGGATGCCGCCAAGTGCATTACTAGAGCCAGGAGTAAACGCAAAATCAGTTAATCGTTTGAGAGAATATTGGACTTAATTAGCAAAGCGTGCGGATCGTCAATATGAAAGAATATATCGAATACTTCTTCTTTCCGATGTGTATTTAAGTTTTAAGATATTTTGGTATTTTTAAAAATATCACTCATAACCATTCAAGGATAACTCCCGAGATTCTATATCATTGGTTTCGCTCAAGTCTCACCAATAGCAATACTTGGTTCAAACCAAAATACAACAAAAAAAGAACGGAATCACTTTAACGAAAGTGTAAGACGCTCATCCAAATTTTTAATAATATCGAAACAGATCTAATAAGGCTTGTTTCAACAGTAATTAAATTTGAACTCAACAAGTCACGACAATTCACCGCTATAGCATGGAAGGCCTACAACTCAAAAATTTCTTAGATTTATCAATTTCCTCGCGGTTACATTTGAAGAGAAAAAGCATAGTTCGAAAAATAAAATTCGCATATAGTGCGTGTAATACTCCAAGCCATATCACACGTACTAAACGCACCGACACTAAATAAGCTGTCACTTTTACTAACTCTTATGCCAAATTGGAACGACACATTTGTTCACATCAAGTAAAAGTTTCAAAAGTTTATGATTTGGACGAACAAAGTCTTGACTCCCTATATCTATTCTAATAGACACATAGAGCAAGTCTTCCTAGGGATGAAGAGGTTCATTTACCTCTACGCTGACAAGGTTAAGCGAGCACACCTTGTGGCCAAGTTTTTCACATAAATAAAGTTGACTAATAATTGACAGTTGACTAAATATCTAATAATTGAGAAAATAAAAATAAAATATCTGTGTGGAGGTAACACCATGAGAAGATACATTTCCGACTTATGTATTTAGGATTACGTCAATATAATACACGGCGGTAAAGCTTTCAAAGAAACCGCTAGTGCATCAGTTAGAAATGCAGTCAAAGCAACAGGTGCAAATCGGGAGAAAATTTAACAGGTTTCGAGGAACAAACGATGCACAACCAAAAATGGCAACTTGAAGGTAGGGCTACCATGTTGAAAATTAATCTGGCCATTAATAACTAATACTAATAATTCATGAATTATTCAAGAACCATGAATAATTCATTCATGAACCTAGATGTAGGACGATATTGAAATTGTTATAATTGAAAAATTATAGCTATGCTAACTAAACAAAACGCACCAAGATAACTCTAGTTTATTCTACAAATTATTTGTTCTAAAAGAGTGATGTTTTCTCGACCCTAATAAAGGACCTCTCCACACAATGACTTCAGTCTTTAACAACTATTGAATTATAAATATTGACAAGGAAATGAGCAATTATTAGTATTAGGAGCCATAAAACATAAAAAATGTTGAACACATGAGTTTCTGCTTCTAACGCAGAATTTTGTACGTGGACCAAAGATTGGAAAGTAGTAGATCTTTAAACTAAAATTGTTGATCTACTTTGGACGTAGCTAAGTTCCAGGGGGTTCCGTAACGTGCCGATACAGTCTCCGACTCGTAGCTAAGAAGTGAAGGTTCAACTCCCGGTTGGGGCAAATGGTTTTTCATGGAACGAAGCTCTTTTCTTTGACATGGAAGCTCAAACCTTACATTCTTTTGTGTGATGTTGCTCAGCAACGGGTTTTCTACAGTAATCGGAAAAGAAAAGGAGGATCACGATATTGTAACCCTCACGCTAAAGTAAGTAATTAATTAATTAGGAAGGAGCGTTACTAGCTGGCCAGACTTCAGGACGCATCAGGAATCAAGCTTTTCTGGCGAGTTCCTTCAAGATATAAGCAAGATGAAAAATTTGAATTTCATAAATATTATTAATGCTTTAATCACGGATGCGTGACCAAAACTTTTCACCGCGCAGGATACTTAAATTAGGGTTTATAGCCTAATATCAAACCACAGCAGGAAGCACAGTAAGGAACAACAACATCGTTCGAGTGGTCATCACGCTACTATACTACCAATTGATTAAGAAAGAGAGACTAGTACAATTCCAATAAAAATATCATCAAATTATGTTCTAAACTGCTCATCAACAAATAGAGAATCAAACCATGGAGCACCCAAAATTCAACAACGTTGAGCACTTCAACAGGAGAAAGCAAATAGATTGGAATCCAAATTATCTATTCAAAACCAGCGTTTACAAATATTTACTCCGAGATGAAGTACCAAAAAACTGTGTACTGAAAGGCAAATCAATAAATACAGCAGCATCATTAAAGGCCTACTGAACTTCAGTCAAGAGCAATCGCACGTACGAGTATGTACATTCCAAAGATTGAGTTTGCCCTATACATTATTATCTATACGCTATATTTCCATTGAGATAACTAATAATTATGATCAAACCAAATAAGTTCATCTCAAGATTTAAAGGTGCACGATAACGACTGAAGCTAAAATAACAACTCCGAGTACACGTTACACGAAATTCGAGGCATTACCGATTTACCCAGTGAATTCAGTGTTCAAGATAAAGAACAAGTTAACCATGTCAACATTCGGACTGGACTAGTTGCCCAACACGAGACGTACAGAAGAGTGATCGCAAGCGAAGAAGTGACATTCGCTCTGGCACTATCAGGCGCAACTCGTAATAATCCGCAAGTTTCAAACTTTACGGGCAATACGAGTCGAATCCCGATGAGGAATATACTGACAGAACGTGGGTATAATAATCATACTGGCAAGTTCAGGAAGAAGCTTGCGATCGATCGTATTCAATATTGGTACACTAACATAAAAAGGCTATAAATCGTGACCAACAGACAACTCAAGAAATAAACTCGTGAATCGCAGTCCCATACTGCAACAAATTATTTCACTTGGTGAATGTATGTGGTTAGAATATTGCCACCAATTTAATCAAAATTTTGTTTCAAGCGAGGTGCATGCTTTTGGTTCAGCTAGAAGGTATGTAAAAATTAATTTTAGCATTACTAGTCACAAAAAATTGAAAGTAAAATTTTTGAACAGAAGCAGAAACCGGTTCTGAGTGACTTTCACTGCAGGTTGTAAAACAGCGTTTACTTACACAAAGAAAACTTTGCCAGGGAGAACTACATTAACACAAATGCTATTATAAAATTTAGGGCAAAAATTTTTAATTTGAACACAAGTGCGGTTAAGGTAAAGGTTCAAGGATTAGAACATCAGCCCATATAAAAACTCAGTAACCGGATCAGAGTGAAGAAAAACACTTTTGATTTACAAAACTGATTATTCGTTTCTAGGAAATTTTATCGCCAGAAAACTTTAAAACAGAAAATTAGTTCATCTTGACATCACTTCAGCTGTAAATGTTCGTTTGAGACACTGGTGTTAATCCTAAATAAGCCAATTTATTTTTTTAAATAGACCAAATATTACGATCACAGTCGGTCGTGTTCTATGTGCTGGTGTGCACGTTCTGTTACCTTCGAAAAAAATAGGAGCATAAGACTACGAAATTACTTACAATGTCCTTCATGAATGGCAGTGATCTTTGTAGGGTTAAAGCATTTTAGCTTTTTTTCGATAAAATATTTAAGAACTTTAGTAGAACGATTAAGATCATAGGAGATCCATTCTATACTTTAACCAGTTTTAGTTTTGTCTTTTCATATATGTACTTGGGTCTAAAATTTCTCTATTTCATTATAAATACCGGTCACTGCTCGCTCAATACTAATTTTGCAAGTTTATAGACATAAACTCACGAGCTTTTATTTTACTCCAACTATTTCATTAACGTGAATTATACATATATCACTAGGGCGATTGAGAAACTTCCTTGGTAAATTTATCGAGAAAATTTCATACCGTCTCTTTCATATCAATTCGACTCGCTCAGCAGATATTTTTTACCTCTCCGGCAAAGTGTATTTCTGGTTTTCTTCACGAATTTTTTGGTTATTTCGAACTTAAATTAAGATCAGGAAAAAATACACCGACATTGAAGACAATCTATGGCGAGTGGAATTTGAATTTTGAAAGTTCAGGAAGGCAATCGTCAACACTTACTCATTCTTCTCAACTTTTGTCACTAGCCATTGGATTTCGGTAGATGGCGTGAAATGTCGTCACATGAAAAAGAAATAGCGTTTTGATTTTTGGATGGCCGAGAAAGTCAAAACTGAGTATATATACATATATATTTATTTATATTTAACATATTATGACGTTTATGTTAATCACATACAGATTTAATGGATAATTACATTTTACTACAATAAATAAATAAAAAGGAATAAAACATGAAGCCGAGAAGACGGAATTATTACATCATCTCATACTTTAAATTATTTTGAGCTTAAGTGACTGAGCAAAGACAAATTTATCTTTTGGCCAGGCTTCAGGTTGAATAAACTCCAACCGTTGTCATGAGCAATGTATTTCGATCGAGACCTGTACTACCTAGTTATCGGTTGGATGTACTGTTTTTATTTTTAGGTGAACAACCATAGACGTAAAATTCGCCGAGACACTCCGGACTGGGCATGGGCTATCCGGAATACGTCTGTGCTTTCAATTAAAGAGAAAATCGCAATAAGTTGGTTTCACAGTTGGCGAAGTTGTTAGCCCTTAAAATTTTCTTAACCGCTTCCATCTCTTCTTATTGATGGAAGTAATGATCATCCTGTGGTGAAATTAGGAATATGAGAAGGTATATAGGTTTTTGAGGAAGGAACTTTGTTGAGAAAAATTGGAAAAGCACCTTCAGAAACAACTTACTGACTTTGTGGGTGACGTAAACCACATTCCCACGGATAGAGGAGTCTGTAATTGCTTCGGAGAGGAAAATCCTCGAAACTGGTTTAAAAGGTTAACCACAAAAATTGCAGGAAGTGCACAGACAACATACATCTGGCAGAGAGCTGTAGGCGGGACTTTGGACACTTGAGCGT
>VOMN01010640.1:0-22142 GCA_014899125.1 Orchestia grillus
TTAAAATGATATTTCTAACCACCTTGGTGCTCCTTTTTATCCTAATCCTTTGTAAACTACTCATGGCTTTGTTGCAAATGGTAGTATCAGATAGCCCACAGCGTCTCACTACATAACTGAAAAGCGAAGCTGAATGTTGAAGTAATTTACAACCAATTTTAATGAGACAAAATTAGATGTATAGTCACACTGAAAACGTAGAAGTATTTTTATTTAGTTTTACCTAAGCCTGAGGACAAATGAAGACTGTGGCCGACAAGCTGAAGTCTGAAACCTTTCCCTACGAGACAGAAAATATGTTTGTGTAACAGGTTTGCTGTCGCTGGAGAACAAATTAAGCCCTCGAAGTAGAAGTACCATTGATAAAACGGAAACCACAAACTTGCGGTCCTATGTTTTGACCTGTTCCTCTCATTAGAATTTCAATGAGATAGAATTTTATGACTGAAAATTTTCTTTCGAGAATTCAATTAGGCTTCTAAATGCGGAGACAGGGCATGGATTGCAGTGGGAGTTCCTTTCACATGTACTGCAAAAGGCATTTCCTATGATCGTCTGAAAAGTAAAATAAATAAATTCACTTTTTCGAAGGGAAAAGCAGGATGTGTTCCACTCCTACGCACACTTTATCATAGCTACAAACTCTGCAGTGAATCTAACCAATTTTTATCTTCTCGATCTAAATCTCTTAATTATAATAAATCAGAATATTTTAAGCATTTCATCTGTGTCCTAATTGTTGCTCCGTAATTTTAAACCAACGAAGTAACTTCATAACTCTGTTGTATTATTTCTCGTAACTTGGACATTTGCAAAAAATTCAAGTACTGCACATGTTCACGTTCAGTAAAAACTTCAGGAAAATTGAGTTTTTTTTAGCTTTAGAGTTTTCCCATTTTTTCCTTAATTTAAAACGGGGCAATAGAAGATTTTTCTTTAACTTCAATCCTTAAACTTATTGAGCGAGGAATCGTATTTCAAAAACCACAAAGCTTCGAATATAGTTATTTGTGTGCGTCGAAAGCGGGCAGCGAGTCTCACACAGAACAATTCAATAATGAAGGGAGGCATTAAAGACTGAATGTTCGTCCCGACACACTGCTGCCTGCAGCTCCTGCCTGTGAGGGGGACCTTCTTACGTGCTGCTCAAATACTGAACAATGTTCGTCAGGAATTGTGTACATGAAAGCTCAATATAGACACTTTTTATTGTTCATCTTTAAAACAGCCGACATTCCATATCGCCCTGGGTTTCTTTACGTCAGTGGAAATATACTCTTTCCTACAAAAATATATTATTGAAATTATGCTAAACAGACGTATATTTGAAACGCATTCTGAAGTGCATGTTCCTATAACGTACCTCTTCAAATTCCTTATTTCATTTAAAGTAAAAAATGAAAATCCTATTAGCATGCAGTTGGTCATTCGTTTTAGATGAAGAATTGTGTGAGCTCGTTATGTTTTGATGATACTGAGCAAATATTGCTATACAAAAGAGTTATATGTAAGAACTTTTACTGGTCAAGATGCATTATTGGCAGTCAGAAGTAATTGAATCTAGCGCAAGCACCCTCCAGGTTGTTCCAAGAGAGCTGATCAATCTTCAATTAATCAAATATGCTCAAGAACTCAGTCATCCAACGTGAAAATACAACACATTCCCCCTGAACTCAAGAGTAATAACTTGACGAACAAATGCGATATTTTCTTCGGAGCAAGAGGTTTCTCACTATTGGTCGTGTTCGACAGATTTACGAAATGTTCTTTGGATGTCAAGAAAGCCTGCTTGTTACAATTATTCTGTGATATTCGCACGTGTTTGGTATGGTGACAAAAAATTATTCTGAGCGACATGAATATTACTCAAAATAACCTAATTATTACTCAAGAAAATGATCTAACGCTTAGCACCAACTTGCCATGCAGGAAACTAAACTTGCTCTTGAAAATGAGAGTTAAAATTAGAGATTTATGCGAGTTGAAATATGAAATATCACTTCAGTCTGGTTTGACTCTTTCAGCTGGTGCTGGTCGGGCAGGTGGCCAATGAGGTGTACAAATATGAGAGGAGCGTCAAGGAGCGTGAGTATCTACCTTAGCATCTATCAACCACAGAGCTAATTTATTTTTGCCACTCAGTAATGTACTTCAACGCAAAAGGCCCGACAGCGGCTAATAGTATTTAAGAAGGCTATTTTACCCCTGGAAAACGCCCCCTTCTTAATTCACCCCTTGCCCCCTCTCTCCCTTCCCCAGCGCAGTAAATTCTCTGACGGGACGTTAAGGCGCATCCTCATTTACCGGATGATAAATTTTTGTTAATCAGCTAATTGTCTAGTCTATTTACAGCTCATAATTTATTTTCAAATTTTGAGGAACGACCGGCGAATGTTCGTAGTTCGTTAGTGGGCTCCGTGGCGTACTGGTAGCGTAATGGCCTCGTAACAGAGGGGACCTGGGATCGAATCTCGGCTCAGTCGGAGCATTTTCACGTAACTAGGGAGTACTTCCCTTAGAAAAGGAAATTTAAACCACACATTTTCCTCACATCCTTCACCACGCCAGTAGTTGTAAGGCATTGATAACCCAACGGTAAAGCGTGTTGGAATTTTATTAATTCCCACACGCTTTACCGTTGGGTTGAGTTAGATCGACAATCTCCATTTTTGAAATATTAGTTTTATGTATCCAGCATTAATGATTCTTTCAGTATAAGTATTTAGGCAAGTAAGATTCACTGGAGTGTGAAGTACACACTGTTTTTTCTTAGCCTATAATGAACGCTATTATTTGTCGCTGCTTGTGTTCTGTTTGTCCTATTATTGATAGCATTTCAATTTCATCGTAGGTAATATCACTCTCAGGAGGAAAAAAAGAACCAACGATATGATAAACATATTTAAGTGCAAACGTTTCCGAATATTTCCATTCCATTATCAGTACTGAAACGACAAAAAAGAAATGAGTAAAAACGGCGAAATAAACAAGTACTAAGAGACGAGTATGAAAAAACTTTATCTAAGTATCAAAATCAACCGTCACTAAAATGCTATGTTTGAAAAATTGAGCCATAAGTAATCTCATAAAACTCAGAACATTTTCCATTTCTGAATTTTTGGTAAAATAAATAGAAATTATAAGTCACGGAGATCTAGTTCATTTTGAGCTCTGCATGTAATTGGAAAAATAGGCAATTTAAAAGGATGATTTTACCTGTTACAATGATCTCTGTTGCCAATTGTGTTCGGGAGGAATATAAACGCCCGGTTCCTTGAGATATAGATGATCGTTGGCCGCGGCATACATGAATTGCTGTACAGTAGTGCTTCTTTCATACGATTACAAGGAGCAATCATAAATGTAAGAATACTCACAACAGCTAGTCGGGCAACTATCTAAATTTTCCTTATGGCAAAAAAATGCCTAATTTGAAAATTGTTCTTTTAAAATACCTTCACATCAATCGAAGTAAAATACTGTTGAACAAATTCTATAAATTTCTTCCGATGTAACTAATCTTAATCTCAAATATTCATTCCGTCAACCTCTAAATTCCAGACGATATCATAATTACTCTATTATTCGGTAAAATGCTAAATTCTGCACATTGGTCGTTATTTTTGCATTACAGAATGTAATATTGGATTGATTTTTTGCAGACACGATTGCCAACTTTACCGTGACGATGCTCGGCCTGGCACTACAACTATTCGTCACAGGGATGCTCCTGTGCGGCATCGTGTGGGTGGGTCACTATAACTATCGCTGCTCGCTCAACGCTACATCGAACTCAAAAATTTTCTGATTTCATTTAAAGCTTTAATTTACCTCAGATATTTACTTGCAGAAGAACTTTCTTGAAATGCACCGGCATACTCCATTTTAAAAATTTATGCAGTTCTAGGTTTCGTTTTGCTTTAATTTTTGTACAGTTACTCATTCTATCACAGACGAAATTTATTTAGGTATTGAAAATCCCGAAGTTCTTTTGCTTCGTTCCCATATTTTAATAATTTTCATACCGTGTGGTAAAAATTTCTGAGCCCCATTTCAGTAATACATATAATTAACGATATGACCTTGTACGATGGTTTCCTGGTAGGCTGGTAAATTCGATTATAATGCTTACGTACACATTCGCTGAAAGTCTCATGTGTTGCGTAACAGTAGCCCTTTAATACATATAAAACTGTGCAGAATTTTAAGCGGCCTATCTCTGTCTATGTCTTTTTTTACTGCAGTGATCAAAAGTTACTGTTCTTAAAGATAGTGTTAAAAGAATGGATAATTTTGTCTCCCGTTGACAAAAATGCAAAGTATGAGTCCGGAATTTTACAACATTCGCAGCTAACTTTGTTCTCCGTTCTTTGCTCGATCAGCTTAAGCAAAACTACTCAACATTCTGCTCGAATCAACTCCCAAGTGATATTAGGGCTTCAGCAATGTCCATAAATTAACAAAGCAGAATTTTTGTTTTTATTTCGTCGCTTTTGGGAGGCGCAGCTATACGAGTCTCTTTGCCCGTGAAACAATTCTGCAAAGTGGATTTCAGTTTACCATCTGTTCAATTTTCGTTTCAATAACGGTATGTATAGGGAGTAATATAAGACAAATGTCAGAATATAGAAAAATTAATTATGGTTAAGCTAACATGTAGGAAACCATAATACCATACTGCACTAACGCATGCATGCATCAATGTCTTACGAATCTTACCCTAGTATATATAAAGTTATACAACAGTAACCGTAACATATAGAAATTCATATCACTGTAACGCTGTCTGGTAACATACGTTACTGTACGGCTAGACCTGCTGAAGTCATACAACAGTAATGCTGGCATACGTGAAGTCTCTATAGTGGCACGCGGCAGGAAGGTATAGACGTGTATGTATGTACAGATGTACAGGAGGTCCCTGATCTACGGAGACCGGGTATATGGCTGTTGTACAGGTAGGTTGTCACACCAGCAATAACAGCAAAATGAATTAATCTGTCAATGACCACATATGTTGACGGAGGGGTTTTTGCCTTCACACTCTCACCATCGATCGCACCCACCGCGTGAACGCATCTCCGCCACCTGGCTGTTGACGAATGGACAAACTGACTGGTGTTAAAAGCCTTTCAACGACACTCCAGTGAAGACTGGAGTGAAATCTTGTTCAAGCGGCATTTTATGCTGAATTGATTCACTCAGTCATTCATTGGGCTTTTTGCTACGACTGTTGTGACAGCCTACCCTTATTTCGGCCCTATCTGATCTGCTACACTCAATGCAGGAGTACGTTTTTTTTAACCCTTTATGGCCTGGGAGGTCATGTATGTCCTCTGTTAAAAACTTGCTTCATCGCCAATAACTCTGTCGAAAACTTACAATAGAACCTATGGTTCTTACCATACTTGTTATAGAAACCTATGGTAAGCTCCGTAGATTGTCTTACTCCTATTACCGTACACTTAACTCTAAGGGGTATCTGATTTGTTTCTAAATTGCATGGGAGTCAATGCAAACTGAAAAATAAATCACTCGGCTGTTCCCTGAGCCACATAATTTTTTTCCTCTTTTTTTCATTACAATAACGGTAACATCAACCTCATAATAAGTAGTTAAAACATTTTACCTTCTACTTAAACTTGCAAACTTCATAACCTCCACGCTCAAAATGATTGACGTTCAAATACAGTCTAAGCCCTGGCTTCCCGACGACCGGGAGTAGGCGCACTTGGGGTGTGAGGTGCATTTCAGGACTGCCAAAAGCATTTAAAATATTCAGTTCATGAAATAAAAATATTCTCTTTTGATCAAATTGGGTGTGAATACACATTCTTTACCCTTAAGTAACTATGAATTTGAGGGGAGTTTAAGGTTTCAGTAAACAAAGTAGGAGTGTGGGCTTAAGAAACGGTAGGGAACCACTTGTCTTCACTAATGCTGTGCTCTAACTTTACAGAACCGTGTAGGCTTCTTCTGGCCGTACATGGTGTGGGTCTCGCTGACGATGGGTCTCGCCATCTTCCAGTGTCTCGTGCTCCTCTTCGTTAAAGACGTTGACGAAATAAAATACGACCTCATAGTCACGATTACAACCATCGTCATCCTCTACTATTTTGTCTTCGTTATACAGGAGTATGAAGACGAGGTGAGGCATAAAGTCAATTTTGATGAGCATACGTTCAATGAGTTTTCATAACTCTGTTAATGGAAAGTCATCACTTTGTACTGTGCAATGGTGTTACACAGCGCACAGTTTTCTGTGTACAGTTTTTGGAGCCAAGTTTGTGCAGAGAAAGCTTGTAAAGCGAGGTATGGCCATTTCGATAAGAGAGCAACCTCAAGTATGATGGTGATGCCAGCCTAGAATGAGTTGTCTGTATAATGTGTGACCAATGCTGAGTAAAGTTCTTGTATGACTGTGTTTAATAAGTGTGCAGAAAAGCAAGCTCCTGAAATTAAGCAAGGCCGAGTTACAGTTCTCAAAAAATTGATAAATATTTATTTTTTTTCCGTTTATACAACGAATACAAGTAGCTGTGGTAAAATTAATCTACTTAGAAAATTGCAATTTCAGAGGTAATGTATAGTATCACTTCTGTTGAACATTGTTGATTAGGTGAGGATTAGGTTATAAATATGTTGCATAATACTGGGTGTTCAACATGTATACATTGATCCCTACATTCTCATAGAATTTCACGCGATTTAAGAATTTAATACCTTTCTTATTTTATATGTGGAGTATATGTTACTAAAATATGTACATCTACACATGTGTTACCCTACTGCCCATCCTACGCTCCTTGAAGGGTTAGCTCCCCAAAAATAATTAAGGTCGTTTCACGAAAACGGGGAAAAATGCATTTCTGAATCACAACTTATCCCTAAAATTTCGAATGAGGGGCTTAGCGGTATTTATTCAAAATATTCCATTCAATTCCTTGTAAAAATCGGACTTCATGTGTGCGATCCTTCCTTGCTCAACTTTTTGTCCACCTCAACTCTGATTGTCTTGCATTTAATGATCGTAGAGCAATTGTAGAAAATTTTGTATTTCATGTTCGTTCTATTTCACAATTGTTAATCGTCACGCCATGTGAAATATTTCTGCGCCGCAGCTCTGTTTCAGGGCCACCTGGGTTGTCACGGCCTACAAGATGTGGACAGTAACGTCTCCACTCCACTGATTTTGAAGTTCTTTAATCTTCATTCGTTACAGGCCAAGAGAGAGAACCATACAAAGCCCCTTTCATGTTATTATATCGCCTCGTGTTTGACTGTTCCCCAAATACTATAATTCTGAATACTGTATTGCCTGAATTATGAGCTCCATTTTTTGCCTGTTAGTAAATTACATAAAAAATGAACGAATGATTGTTCTGACTCTCAGTAATAAATATAACTACTTGAATGTAAGAGCGGGTTGAAATAAACTAGATTTTCATTAGAACACTTGTAGACTCAATGTTCCTCAGAATTACCTCCCTTATTTGTCCTCGTGGGGTCTTACACCATATTTGTCGCAGGTGACTAAGTTTTTGTCCGGAGAACTTATGTTAATTATTAACTTGATTACGTCTTTTTTGAACACCATGTAATGTTTTACGAATTTTTTACGTCATGTGCGTTGTTTGCTAATGCTCGAATTTGACGTTTGCAGCTACGCAAGCAAGTCGAGTTGAACAAGCGGCCCGTGTCACAGACAACAGTGTCGGGCAGCGAAAACGGCGGGGAGGGCGGCGAGCAATTGCTGGCAGTAACCACGGAGCCCGTACATTGAGTGGGCCACACCGTCTCCGGACCTGTACCGCTCGCTCGCCTTTGTGACAAACATCCGGTGCTCCGAACGCTCAACACTTCTTGTCAGATCAGTCATTCCAGCTATCTCATTCGTCTGTTCCGCTCAGACTTGTTTCTTTTCCTAAGATTATGTAAACTTAACTGGAAAATGTATACCAGATGCGGCAGGAGTACTTCTTTTCGAGAGGGAACGCGGGGAACGGGCGTCATAAGAACTGACTGAATATAAAACGTGGATGTACTGAATATCGAATTGGACACTCTGAGAAGGGATGCTTGACGACAACTGTAACATTTATGCAAAAAGACATTTCTACAAATTTGTCATTGATTTCATATAAATTTTGATTGCAAACGTGCAAAAGCATATTTCAGTCAATTCAGTAGTTTGATATGAATATTGACTATTGCTTGCTCAGGTAAACTTCGAAATTATTGATCTATTATAGCCATTAAGTTTGTTAAATTCACCACAATCGAGTTCGCTGACTGAACCTAAACTGCCGGGTTTGTTTGCAGGCAGCGCTGGTCTTCGAGTGAAGGTACTTACTGGGAACAGACTTGAAAATAATCAATGAAATATGAAAAACTTACGGAAATCATTCCATTAAGATTCAACGCACTCCAAATTGAATTGGAGCCGTGCGGCCGCTCTCACTCCAACGCATTAGCTGTCCGCTCTAAAACCTTATCGCGAAACTTTTTATTCTTATCAGGCAGGCAACCATTCTTTTCATGTTTCCTCACTTGTTGGTTTTTCCAAATTAAGTTTATCTTGTGTTTCATCTCCTTCAATTGAATGAGTTAAGGAATTATAACAATCATTTCTCATACCGTTTGTGAGAATGTAGATGGTCTCTCCAACATCTATTTCATAAGGACAATTGAATGCTTAAAACATTGCGAATAAATGTCATCCCTTGAATATATATTTTAGTATATATAGCCTCTTATTAATAAAGCAATGAAACTGATTTCGATGCCGATCCTAATGTACATATATACGAGTTCACCATGGCTTCCCTTCAGAGTGCACAAATCTTTCGCCCTCTACTAAGTATTTCAGCGAAGGGGAGCGACGCCGCATACCGCACGAAATTTTTTTTCACACAATGGCGCCATTGATCTTTTCCTTTACAGTAACCGATTTTAAGTCCCTAGGCTAGATGCTTTTGACTGCCGGATTGGGGGTCGGTCATTCTCCCTCGTCCAGGTGAAACATTCATTCCTCGACTCACTGTCAGCTATCACACTCGGGGAACTGACTAAGAAGGGGACTGCCGCGTACAGCAGATTTCCGCTCATCTGTCACAACACAAGCTGCAAATGCAAAAATGGGTGTCTTGCGCACTCCTGCCCTCCATAATTCATAACTACGATAACATCGAATGATGCTTTCTCATACAGGATCATGGAAAAGCTTGGGAAAAAGTTGTCGCAAGGGGCGCGTTTTCTCGCCTTGCACGAAGCTGGAAAAACATAGCAGAGTGAAGCGACGAAATAAAGTAAGCTCTTAATAAGCGTTGTTCATGAAGGCAAGCTTATTTCCCCNCACTGTAATGTACCGCCACGTGCGCATTGAACACGTTTCAGGGCGTGAATACGAAACCAACTCTGTTACAGTAAACTAGTACACTTATAAAAAGAAAGTCTCAAAATCCCACGTGTCCCAGCAAAATGACTAAAACAAGTTGGCCCTCTCAAATACATAGCTTACATGAGTTTAGCAATTATCCGCGATTACTATACATTGTCAGTTATTAAACTGTCATTATTTAACAAGGCATTACGCTCTGCGCAGATTACCATTTCAAATTTCTCAAATGAGAACTACTATTCTCAGGTTATCGTAAATAGCAACTCTGTCACACAAAACTTAGTTTATCGCCCGTTTAAAATTATCACACATCACTTTGATGGAAGAGTCATTATTTGGACATTGGGATTCTATTGCCCTGTTATTACTTTTATTACTTACGAACACTGGCAATTCTAAAGGAACTCGAGCAATACGGCTGCGAGCTAAGAAAGCCAGCCCTATGTTCACAAGTCCTGGTTTTGATGAAGTGAATATTTTGCGAGCTAAGAAGTGGCTTATTATTGTTCGTAAGGAAATCAGGGTCTAGCATTACGGAAAAGGATAAACATGCTCTTGTAAAGTGTGAACGTTAAAAAAATGCAGTTCATGTCGTTACAATACCTGTCAATATTTATGAATATTTTTAAGACCATTTCATTTATTTTTATTGTTGCTCTTATCTTGAATATCTTCTTGAAATCTTGAAAATGTTTGGGCCTGTATTCCCTGGCCACACTGGGGTGCCGCCGGTTTTCTACGCCGGGGGGGCCTCTTACACAATTCGTTTTCTACAAAATATATGTACTTGATGAAGTCTATAATTTTTTCTATTGGAATCATCGGTAGTCTGATCATGCACCTGCAGGATGTGTAGTCAACTGGTAGGAATCGTGATTTGTGTTGGACGTTTGATTTCAATTTAGTAAGAGACATATCGCAAAATTACTGACTAAAATAGCGTTATCTGCAATCACGGACTGTCTAGCTCCTGCTGCTTGCGCAGCTAATTTTAATTAATTTAATTGTACAGGCCTAGTTTATTAATAAATTACATGCTTCAGTTATCTGAGACTGATTGCTGTTGCAAAAATATCGTTGTGTAGTTTTGAAAAATTGATATATTTGACTGACGTAAAAGAGAGTGATTGATATTATTACGCTTTTGAAATGTTTTCAGATTAAGCTGACATATAACGGCGGACTGAAAGATCTTTTTTATTTTGTTTGACTCCCGTTTTAGATTATTATGAAGTATTTGTGTAAAATACTCATGGAGTTTTGTCGCAGGAGAACGATTCTCTCAGCATTAATGTGTATCAACGAAATTAATCGTGAACCAGGAGATTCCTTTGAAAACCTCACTGGTTCTTGAAATATTGTTAACTCTTCCTGACTTTAGGCGGCGAGCTTATTTCAAGGTATGATTGTTTCATGTCCGAAAATTCAAAGAACATATGGAGTAGTTTATTAACGTACATATATGTACATCGTGTTGCAATTAAGACTCCCGTTCTGTAAAATTGTTATACGTAAGTGAGGATTTTATAATTGTTCAGTTATCGATAACCAACTTGAATGCTTCGACAGTGCCAGCAATGAAAGTTAAAGAGAGAAAATATTAAAACCCTCGTAACTAGACTGAACGATATCGATATTAGAATGACATGAATCAAAACAACTTCTTGTTTTGAGACGATGAAACTTGAATCAGTTTGCTACAATCGTTGTTCGTAGAAACCTACTTCATGCTAAGTTATTTCGAACACATTATACATTCATCTAAATTTTGTGACAGCCAATATACAAATAGCAACTCACATCTGCCTGTACTGATATTGACGAAAAGCAAAAGCTGCAGATAGCATTGAAATAAGTACTGAGGTAAAGACACTTACCAGTGTAATATTATACAGAAGCAAGCGATATGACGAACACTCGAATATTTTGAGAGTTTGAGGTCACGTTTCCGCTGTGAATTAATTTTACTCTTTATTTTACACTATTTTGATGATGAAAGTAAATTTAATTCACTTCTTCTGAGTAATAAATTATACTTTCCTTCGAAGACAAACATAACTCGTCTTCAGGGGTGACAGTAATGTATAAATGGTGGAGCTAAGAACATTCAACCCGTATTCTATCGAACAAACTGCAAACACTATGTAAGGTCGTTAAATAGATTTCTGAATACACATTCTGATCAATAATTTTTCGATGAGTGATGTGCTGTTCCACCGATGATTGATTTGTAAGAATAATTTTTTCCCGAATACAGTGTTGAAGCCGTGCACCAATGTCTTATCGAGTTTCTTGAGTTCTTTATTATTTAAAAAAATCGAATAAGATAGCTTCATTGCGAAAATATATTTTAAAACAAAATAACGGTTTACTGTACCAAAAAAAATTGTTATGCTTAACGTCCTCATTTCTAATTTTTATCTATTCTAAGAATAGGTTTTAAAACTAATGAAAAACATGCGCCGTGGGTTTGTCGGTTATCTTCCCTGAAAGGTCTTACTTTTATTTCTCCTCATTTCTTATCACAAATGTTGTTTGTGTTAAAACGGTCAACTTTGGAAAGCCTGAATTTTGTAACATTAGTTAAAAATTTCTCAATTCCACCGTTTGAATTATCAGAATCAATCTGACGTAGTATTCACTGTATATTTTACAAATTTGGTGCATTTGATGATAAACCAGGTCAGCATAGAAGAGACTGGGTTTAATGTACTTGGAACCTTGCTGACATCCTTGAAATTAAGGATATAAGGATAAACACTCTCATTTGCTACTCATTTAATCCACAGTTTCTCTGTAATCTTTCTCCAATTACTCCCGAAATCAATTTTTCACACTAACAACCGTGAATCATGAATTAAACTCTCACCCACGGTGCACTTCACCCTCTTATTCACCATATTTACACCCTTCGTACAACACCCAGGAGATGACTGCCTTAATTGTTATGTACGTGTTGCAAGGATCTGGCGCAAGATATGTTTTCACCCTAATTTCCAGGTCGGTGACGACGCTCACTCCATAGCTGTGAACTGTGTAGACCTGCTAGTGCGATATTCATGCTGACGTTCGGTCGTTTTTGAATAGCAGTTGCATCTTTTTCCATCATGTTATCAAGATCTAATGCATTGTACATGTCAACCTAGTCTTTCTCGGCAGCACTGTAATTATTAAACAAAGTTCATGATTACCGAGCTGAAGAACCAGTGGGCAGCTATGTCTGAATCTGTTTTGTACAACATTATATTCAGATCGGTTATATGAATACCTTCGACGGCTTGCAATGCATGGTCAGGCAGTTATATACATATATTCGCATCTATGTTTCTCAAATTTACACCGTATTTATTAGCCTGCTTTTCAAATAACGAAGTTTAGCGCCTTTTGCCGTATAAATAATTGTCTTTTCTCTCCCGTGCACTGATATGATATGCAGTAGTTCAAAAATGATTAATATTTCATTATTTCGACTAGAATGTTGTATTTATTGAGAGATGTGAAATCTTCGAATAAAAACTAAAACTAATTCATTTCGCTATCTAATTCATTTCATTAAATTAATTCATTTTGTTACAGCAGACTTCAATCCTATTTAAATGGCATCTGCTCCCTGTTAGAACTTTTCAAAAATTCTCTGGTTCGATACCAAATTTTTTAAAGACTTTTAGTTCCATTTTGGAGATTCCCCTTTGCTGTTTGGTACTGCGTTTCTGTAACATAATATATTAAAATTCACGATTACGAAACAATCGTTGGCTTGTGGTGACATAAAACGTGTAAAATCGAGCACATTCCTTCATTCCCGCTCTCGTTTCCAACGACCACTCAAAAATCTATCGCAAAGTAAGTTAGAATATTTAAAACGTCGTTAACTTAATTTAGCGACCGTCATGCAGGAAATATTCTCGATAAATTCTTTTGAAATTCCCGGCTACAATGAAGCACAAGACTTATTAGATAATTAGCTTTTATTCACTCAGTCTCAATGACTTTTTGTACGTCATACTGACGCGTTCTTGCATTCTAATACTTAAATACTAAAGTGTCTGTGCATCATAGGTTTCAAAGAAAAGAGTTTTTTTATTGTCCTTGTTTTTAATATAGAGTGACGACTGATCGATCTTCGTGCGTAGAATTTAGCATTAACGTTAGAACTATTTTCTACCATAATCAAATCCTATCAACAACATACGTGTCTAAGCAGTTATATGCATGCACAAATAATCTAACAATTATCGATATTTTTTGAGATGCGGTGGTACGATTATACCTCAAGCTTTGACCTTTGTGGAGTGTTCCGGAAATATGTGTACCGAACTATTTCATGGTATGCAGCAGCCAAAAATTGAAGTGTACTCTCAGGGAACACAGCACTGACTGGATTAGATAGAGCATAGTTCACTGGGTTGACGTATGTGTAAACAAAGGCTTGTCAATGCTCGAGTTTTTCTTTGCATCCCATTTTATTATTCGTAAGGGTTCCAAGTTCGGATTCGTTTCTTAAAAGTGCAATAAAAGTAGTTGCGTCGATTACAATCTGAACTTGGGTCATCCATCCCGGTGGTTGTCTCTTGCACTCTGGAAAAGCATTGTAGTTAGATCTCTCGAGGAACTTCATCTGAATATAAGTACAGTTTTGTAGTTACTATATTCCGTAATTTAAATGAGATGAGTATTTGGTGCGAGAAAGTCATAATTTAATTTATAATTTTTTTTTAAATAAATTATATCAAGACGTTTTTAGCATATGCTCATCTAGAGGTTTGCTGACGAATTTCCACAGTTTTTCATATTGAACGTAGCTGAATAAAACACATTTAGTATCCTCTGAGGGGAATGTAGCGTGATGACTTTTCTCATTGAATTCTGGTGCTTGTTTACCTTCTCTTCAATCACTAAAGGAAGGCTGCACAGTAGATAATACGATATCTAGTGGTAGTATCCATGTTTTTTCTATGTTTTCAGCTACCGAGCACTAAAATGGTAGAACTCACCTCTGTTAATTTAACTCAAAATAAAAGTGAAGATTAGATATCTCAAAAGCAATTTTCTGTGTCCACATTATAGGATCTTTTACATTTAATGTTATGCTGTCATTAGATGCGTCTGTGCATTAGCACATATTTGAAGATGCACGGAAGACGGAAGATGCATTAAATTGTACTAATCGCTTCAATTACTGATACCGTGGACCTCAATATCACCGATAAGAGACAGGAAACACGCTGATAGCGAAGCTGCAAAAATTGGTTTAAAAACCGAGAAAATCAAAGACTGTTCTTAAAAGCGCAACATGAATATTTCTAACATAGATGTTCATTTATAAGCTGCCGAAAGATTTTACTGCATAGATTTCGATTTTTTATGGAGCATACAGTGCATAAAATAGTAAGTGGGTTTTCTTCGTGCATCCACTCACTTTGCATAGCACACTCACTCTACCGCACCTCCCCCTGGGATTCCCAGTTCACTATTATGAATTAATTTCCAGCGTTTTGATGTATAGCTTAACATACGTATGTTGTAAGTGTTGCTAGAAATATGTTCAATTCATATCGGAACATAATGATAACCTCGTGTTTCCTAACACTTTGGTAACCTGTCTTTCTGGGTGAAAAAGTTGTAGGTAAGAGCTACGTTCTAAATAAACCTAAGTAATGTTGGATGCTCTAGATTTTTGCAAATCTAGATTGCAAATGCGGTATTGTTTTGTCTTTAGCTTGTTTTGACCACCTTACTGATATTTGTAAGCTATTTCTATTTTATCACAGCTGAACGTTATGTATAGGAAGGTTTAGGAGGGGCATGGTCACTTGTATGAGGTAACTTCGAAAACGTGAAGTATACACTCATATATATATATACTCACATATACTCATCTCTTTACGAGACGAAATAGCACAAGTAGTGTTTGAGAAATTGGTCAGATTTTATAAGTTTTGAAATTTATTCTCTACATATACATGCGCTCGTACTTTTTCAAAGCCATGCTTCTTCGTTTACTGATTCTTTCGAAGTTAACTATTGAGGGAGAGAACGTTACAGCAGAAGCAATGAAGGTCAAATCGAGCCCTATGGGTGTGCGAAAAACAAATGTGCTCTCTCATTTTTTCTATTACCCAAATATGTACGATGCTGTGCACTTGGTTCGTAAGTAAAAGAAACAAAAGTATTTCGTAAGTGTAAAGGAAGAGTTTGCTCGCGTTACACATTCAATGAGGAAATTCCTTTCTAACGAAAATCTGAGAGCATTAGCTCATGGCACAAGCCCTCGGGAGCTGATTAGTGATTGTTGAAATTCGAAGAATGTAACATTTGTACATATTTAGGTACGCTAGCGTGAAAACAATGTGCAGAATTTAGAATTGATGCTCATTTTGTTTCTATGCAACCTTGTCGCTGAGTTTGCCTCAGACTCCAGCGAAATGAAGTTTCAGTCACGTTCCAACGTGCTTGATAAATGCCTGGAGCTCCATCTTGAATTTCGTACTGGCAGACGAGGCACTGTTTCCGGTGAGAGCGGACGACAGTTTCTGTCTTAACACAAACTTATTCGAGTTTTCTATCGAGCATCCAAGTCGCTGTTGCAGAATAAGCGATTATTTCTGGCTGGTGAACTTTTTTTGCTACCTCTCCTCTTTTTTCATAGTTTTATAGCCCTCATACGCGCTCGTCATTTTCTCCTTTTTTAGGACACAAGAAAGCAACTTTCCGAGCCGAGTCCATCGCTTGATTTCGTTTGCCTCGCTACATTTGCAGCGCATTAGTGAAGCTCCTGCCAATTACCTGCTGCCTGTCCGTTGCCTTACGCAGTGCTTAGCTCGTAGATATGTTTAAAATAAGAGTTCTTCCCGCCACGTGGTATTGCCCTAAAGAAATTATCGCGTACTTACCTGTATGTTCAAGTCAACATAACATTTTATGTCTGTGTTTTCACAAGATTTGTACGGGTGTCGAAGGGCTAAGGTGAAAATGTTTTGTTTCAGTCGAAGAATGTTGTGACTTAGGTCTTATTTAACGAGCAGCCTTTGGATCAAAACAGTTGTTCTCATTGTATGATTAACCATCAAAACAATTGTAATAAAGCCTTGATTTGTTTCACCAATTTAAATGATCATTCCTTAAGCCAAAAAAATATGCAATAAAGATTAGTATAAGTAATGGGTTTTTAAATTCTGAGAATATTTGTGATGCGCAAATTAGGGCGTTTGTAAAATTGATTAATTGAAGAGAAGTATTGAGGTTACTGTATAAGCTTAGGGTAAATATGAACGTGAAGGAAAATACATTCATGACCTTACGAAATGTTTGTAGAGAAATGTAATGGGGAAAAACGATCTGAAACGTCGATCTTGAGGTACTGAATACTACGGTAACACCTTTGCTTATGCAAGAAAATGATTTCAGAGACTCAAACGAGAAAATGCAACATGAATATGGGAAAATTTTGTTTCTTTTAACTCGAAAATCTGATATTCCTGTATTTCTCTTTTAATTCGTAAGTGTTTTATTCATACATTAGAATGTGAACATAATAATAAAAAACTTAAAAGCATGAATTTAGTGCTATAGGAAGATTACATCTAATTTCCGAAAAACTGTAACATACTTATGGAAAAATTGACTGAGGTCATGAAAAATTATACAAACATGAGTGAAGATTTGGCACGACGGCACTCTACTTGTCTGAGGCACTCTACTAGATACTAGCCGGCAGGGAGGTGGTCCGCGTACAAAACTGTACCCAAAATTAAATGGAGACGACAATGCCGCCAACCTGAGTTAGTGCAAAAATGAGAATTAGATCGATGTTGGGTGAAGATTCCTGTTTTACTGACGTTAAATTAGCTCTTGCATCCGATACTCTCGCCCACCTAATTCTGGTCTAGCGTTCAGCGAGTGGGTTGTGCTAACACGGCTCCACTGAAGCCGCGCACAAAAAGCTGGGCTCGGAAGTTTTACAGTACAGCAATTCTCAACAATCTAAAGAAAATAAAGTATTATTTACTCCGAAGAATGAAAATTATTCAGCGAGTAGAAGTCACACAAACGAGTGGCCTAATAAGTCCCACTCTTTCATTGTTTAGTTTAGCTTTGCTGACTCTCGAAGTGGTCATCTCTAAAAACGGACCCACATCGTTGCAGGTTTGGAGCTGCGGTCTAGCGAGTTTTTATCAACCCAATCATTAAAGCAAACTAGTATTGCCGACTCGTTTGATGGAATCAAAGTCTAACACTAAAGTGTCTAAAAATATGGAACGCTTGCTTTCAAACGTATCTACGGGCGTGAGTGAGCTGTGGATTTGTAACGAGTACAATAAATAAACTGAAATGGAGGTTCATGGTTTCGAGCTGACCGAATGAAACTGCATTAAACAAAATAAGAGTGGGTGAAATGAAGTCCTACATATGCTCACTATTTATGGCTGCTAAGCAGACGGTTCATTAGGTTCTTTGAAGACATTCTGGAGTCATTGGAAGTACTAGATTATCAAAACAACCTAAAAGATTGTGAATGTGTTTGATATCGCATCAAATGATTTTAATAAGCATCAATATTCAATGCATTGTGGTATATATATTCTCACCTTCAAATTTTGTATGCTATTGAAAGAATGCATGCTTGTGTATATCTACATATCGTTCATCTATTTTTCAGTCGTAACCTAAGTAAATTGTCACCTTCTATGTCCTTTGGATAGGCCAAGCGGCTGCACGACTGCTGCATAATCCTGAGGCGCTCCCTCTATTGCTATAGCAACAGCTGTTCGCAGAAAAACTGAAGAGTAACATTTTGTTAGATTTAATAGTAAATGATAATGAGTCTACTAGATTATTCTTCATTATTGCTTCTACATATCAGGAAATTATGAATTTATGAATTGCCTCTTATATAATACGTAAGATTTTCTCCATAGCAATAAAAACGATTTTTATCGCAACTCGAAAATTCTTTTCTTTTTCCAATTGTTATGAAACCACAGGGGCATTTTTATGACAGTGAAACCTCAGCATACAGGAAGTGCATCGCGTTGATGGGCCGGGACATAAGAAAATTCCAAATCTTTACTTAGTATGAAACGTAACTATTCGCACGCAGAAAATATGCCAAGTTCAACAACCATAAAATTTCCGTAGGACTCAGTGTAGGACAAAGCATACATGAAGCGGGGCACAATGCAGGTTCAAATGAACAAAATTCTCAGCAACTTTATTGAATGACCATAGCTATCGGTCAGATAACTAATAATAATCACTGTAAAAGTATGGATGACGGTAGCGCTTAAGAAATTTACAAACGATTCCTTAACAACTGTAGGTTTAGGCCCTTTAAAAATAATACTCAAAAATTTTCGTTATCTATTGGATTTATTTCTTTTTCTCTAAATATGGCAATGCTAATGCTGACCTAAAGGTCTTGAAAGGCAGTTGCTATCCTTGCAAAAAGGAATATGTGAAGATCGAATATCGATTTCAAATTCATTATAGAGTTGCGTACGAAATGGAATAAAAAAGCGCGTATAAACAATGTAAAAATATGTAAAAATTATGTATGAAGACTATGCACATAATCACGAAAATGATGAAAGGTGAAAGGATGTTAGTTAAAAGTAAAACAACTTCATCAACTAGTGCGATAGCATAAGTGCTAAGGAATTGCAACGGCAATGCTCTGAACAATTTTTTTGTGATGGTAAACTACATTAGTTAAAAGACAAAGAAATTTTAATAGTTGAAAATACATTGTTTTTTGCAATTATTTGAAGCTAATATGAATATAGTCACAATCTTTACAACTTGAGAATACAATTAGATTAACGACTCACACAAAAAAAAAAGAAATTGTAATGGTAACAATAATAAATATTGTTCGTGAGAGTGAAAAAACTAGCATAAACCTCCCTCTAAAAAACCCTGCTTAATATAACAAAATCTACTCTAGGGCAAACGTATGTTTTTAATTTTCAATCGAAATATTTCTCAGAAATAGCTGAGACGTGTTTCACTTAATGTCTCTCTCTAAATTATCACCCTTTTTGGACTGCACTTACTAGTTAAATGATGGAGGCACAAGGAGGCACACAAATTACACTGGCTATTGATTGAAGTATGAAATATGCAAAAATAGAAGCTACTATAGCTGTATATATCCTTCTTTAATTCGAAGTAAAATAGGTTCTGCGCTAGTCATACGCTTACGATCAATAATTGTCCGCATGTCGTAGAGTATCTGCCTCTTTTTCTGGTATTAGGAAATATACATATATTGAGTTGATCGCATTTGGACTCCGCTCTATTTATTGACCAATGTAACTTCCACTTCTTTCGCAGAGCTCTGGCCAACATTGGCGCTAACACTAGTAAGGCAAATATGTCGATAATCAGAACCATAAAAATATCATGGGGATTTCGTGCGATAGCTAGCGCACAGGAAAATTCTAAAACATACATTAGAGATGAGAAATGAACCACTCGTGTCACAGACGGCTCAGGATGAGCCGAAAAAACGGGCTGTAATGTTCGAGGTCGGACAGAAGCGTCGCTTTATTTCGTCTCGGACAAAACGTTTGTCACGACTAGTATATTCACAAGCAAAACAATAGCTGACCTATGAAATCTCCAATGTTGCTCCGGGAATCAATTAGATCAATTCCCCAAAGCACATCGTAGCGTTTGAAGAGGCAGGTAGCACCGGTCAAATGATATTTGGTATATATGAAGCAATAATTCAGTGTAAGAATGAGGAATTGTTCCTCTGAGTCCAGGACATGTCAGGTGGAAGGTTGGAGCCTAGCTAGCTGGACGTCTACTGCACAAGCGGGTACCGATTCCTGGTGCCAGATAATTTTTTCAACGCATCACTGCGGAAAACTGAATGAGATCGTCTTGACTAAAAACTTCCTGGACTATCATGAGCTGGACGCGATTGAATGAGAAGCTAGCAAGTCTGACCACATCTCCCAGGGACCTTATTCACGCCGACTGGCTCCAGCTAGTTGAAGATGGAACCATTAAGAGGACTTGTTTTGCCCCTTCGAGGAAACAACCCGCGACAATTCACATTAACGTAATTGATTTTTTAGCTGTGAAAATTCAATCAGTATTTTGAAACGATTCTTTGAGACTGAATTCGTATGAATAAAATCTCAGACTGTTTTCATGCTGATGTTAAAGGATTATAATTACCAAATGTATTTAACACATTACGGCACCATTTGTCTACTACCTGTAATAAATGCAGATAAGTAACGAATATTTCCTGGTAGGTCTGGGTCTACATGGACAGCGATAAGCTTGAAGATTTCCTCGTTTGCTTGTGAGAGAAAAGACACTCGCCAAAAGCATCAAATGAAGGAGCCGATCTCGTGCCGATGCAATAAAGGTTCAAATTCCGGAGTGATCTCTTCGATGAGGTTCCTCAGCGCCTTGACTCCCACCGTCCAGTAGAAGAGCAGGAACCGAAGCAGAGCTGTCGCCTTCCTGAGCACCATTCTGGTCAGCAGCAGTCTGTGGGAAAATGAAAAAATTACAATTTTATTGTGACATTGAATGATAATCACAACGTAGTTATTTCATAAATGCTTCATATCTAAAACATCATCAGACCCAAACAAGAAATGTTTACAGTTCCATAACTCTTAAATGAATAGTTTTGAAGCATAGAAAAATATTTTGCGCGAACGTCCAGATACGAATTCTTTGAGTAGGCAACTTTCTCACTAGAGGCTCGTGATATTGTGCTCATGGCATTCTGAGTTCTCCACTCATTTTTCATGGGAGAAAAGTGGTAAATGTTTCAGTTAGTGTTATTCACTTGAACATTTTGTATTGGATTACCGTTAAAAATCATCGCACGCGCCACAGCGAGATCCTAATGAATACAGTGAATTAATTTAACCGTTAATTGCACTGACTTATTCCACTAAGTTGAATGTAGGTTTAGAATGGTTTTGCAAAATTCAGGTGTAAGAATTTTGTCTTGGGTGCGATGGTTACTATAACTGTTTACTATACCTAGAATATTCAATACGGAATCCATCGCGCCTGAACAATCTTGTACAAAGTAGCTTTGTTACTGAGACAAAATTGGCTACCACTGGTTTGGTAGTTAGCAACATTTTTGTATGAATTTTCACAGCTGCATTTTATTCTAATACCTCGATACGTCCTGCAGGCATATGCTGATACGTACAACTTTGTTAAGTTACTCAAATTGTACACAGCTTGCGCCACGACAAACAACATATATGTGTCCATGTATTGTCGACTGAGATCTACGCAATAGAGATCTACGGATGGGAGATACAACTCAAGTTAATGATAGGTACATTTTTTCACTTGAATTCATAGCTGGAATCGTTCCGTAGAAACATGCATTGATGCGACTTCCGCTAATAATTGAAGTTCCAGCCCGGACTTTATTATTTCTCTAGCTGTCAGGATGATTTATGGGAAGCGCAGAGTCTCGTAAAATTAGCATGTATGAGTGCCCCGGTGAATACAAGTTTGTCCAGAGCTGAGCACAGGTGATCTTAAATCGATAAAATATATCTCAGTGTTGTAAAAAATGTACAAATTCTAACATATGAACGAGAAATATCGTGTCCCTGCAGAGCAACAAGCCACAGCAAACGAGTCCACTAGGAATTGTAAGCAGCGTGATTCTCTCAGAGGATGGGCGACCCCCGTACCTGCACCGCGTGCCCAACCCCCGTACCTGCACCGCGTGCCCGACCCCCGT
>VOMN01010643.1:0-35683 GCA_014899125.1 Orchestia grillus
GCCTAGAAATACAGGGTAAATATGTTGTACATAACAACTTTGTTCACGATAAACTAATGAAGCCGTTCACTGAAATCGAAGGTTTGTAATTGCATGTGATTTTTTATGGAATATATGGTTACATGAATTCAAATAGTCGTGGACATTTCTGGAAAAATGCTTTGAAAATCCTTCGTATTTTTCCAAAGTTAGTTTTATGAATTACGAAGACAACTAGTATGAATTATGTAAAACACAAACAACATACAACATGTCGTAGCTTTGATTGTTGTGTTAAAAGTTGCGCGACTTAAAAAACGGTCTGGTTCATATTTTTCAAGTTCATTAAGTTCAAAGTACCTGAGTACGTACATTTATTTTCAAAACTTAAGACTTAGAAAAGTAGGTTCCCCTGAAACTTGTCCTTATAATTTATTTTTTGTAATTGTCTGTGATGTATGTGATTTTCTCGCTCTCTGTGGCTAAAAGTGCCAGTTCTATTTTTATTGCGATATGTTTTCAGAAGTGCAATCTGCTTGTGTAAATTATTAATTATAAAATGGAATTTCTCTCTCATGACATTCCTTGTTGTGACTCCGAATTGTACTTACACCTACTCTTATCAATCATTCAGACTATGTTCGGAAGAATTTAATTTATTTCATAAATTTTCATCGTGCATCTATCTTGGAAAGAGAAACTACTGTACTGTTTTGTCACCAGATGAGCGTGGAAGCGGAGTTGGTGTGCACGGTGATGTTGTCAGTGGTGCCGGCGGTGATGTTGCTCTATGCCCTGCTCGAAGTACTGTACTTCGTCAGGGCTCTCAACGTCCTCTGCACGCCCTTCTTTAGTAAGCTCCTCTGGGTACAGCTTTCAAATACGGCGGCGTTCGTGTCTCTTTCTTCACTTCTAGCACAAGGAGACGTAACGTCTTATTACTTATTTTTCACGAACAGCTACCTACTAGATGAGTACTAGATGAGGGACTTCTAGATGAGTAAAGCATTAAAAGCTGTGACTTGTATTTAAGGAGCTTCGTATTGAGCAGGAACAATTTAAACATGTCTTTCAGTTAATTTGGATTGAAGCATGTATTGTACGTTTTTATTATGATGTTTAATGCATACTTCAGAAACAAGAGACTTGCGACATCGTGACTTGCCGTTTTTGGTTAATGGAGTGCCGCGACTAGCTGAGCTTTTCTCAAATGAGCTCTTACGTGTTTCTCAATTTTTTTTCCATTCTATAGAATGAATTGATCTCGTTTCAAGTAAACATGGCATTTCGTGGACATTTACGCTTGAAAAACTACCGTAATTTGAGTTAGTTTCTTCATTTCTTGGCCTAACAGTTACTACACCGCTGGCCTGATATAAAATGTATTGATGAGTGGCAGGTGGGCCTCCAGAGCCATTTCGTCTGATGTTACAAGTCTATAAGACCGTTACTGACTTTTGAATCCTATTTTTTTCAGTTTATTTGTGGGCTTCGATTGGAATCTTCATGAAAAACAAGGATAATGACGATGGCCCTCTGTACGAGCTGAAGATTTTCAACATTGCACTAGCAGCCGTGCTGTGCGTGCAGCGAGTGATCGTTGTAGCTCTCCGTAATCGTGGGAACGCTTTCTACGGCTGACGTGCCGGGATTGGAGCATCGCTCCCGTCTTAAGACTAGAAACGGGGCTTTCTCTCAAAGACTCGTCTTGAAATTGTGATCAAATTACCCTGTGCAGTCGCCTATATTGTGACGTGAATTTACCCAGTTTGAAAACATTATCACTAGATTGGATTTAGTTGTATCATTGTTATCATCTGACGTACAAATCGTTTCTACAGCTCGTTTTTCTTAAGCGATTCTAGATCAAAATATTAACTCTTAATTAATGTTTAGCATGGACGGCTATGATATGATTTGTACTTTATGTGAAAGAAAAATATTAACTGGACGTGGGTAACCAAGCACATTTCCATATGCCTATCTAGTAACTATATGTAGTGTGTTCCGAATCTATGTGAACAAATTTATATGTATTTTTAATACATTATATTTACGCAGAACAATGTAACTCAGCTGTATAAATGTTACAAATGTTAAATATGTATACTTAAATGTTAAATATGAAAAAACCTTCGGGAAACAACTACATACCATACATTTCTCAGTATGAAAAAATATGTTTTCGAAAAGTTTTATGAGTTTTAGTATGTCTACGTTGTATTTCCTCTCTACCTTTATATGATGCACGGTTAACTGTATATTTTTTCGTTGGTTTAACGCAAATTGTAGCATACCCATGGTATTATGCGTGAACATAATTTCTAATTTTCGCACCGCATCAATTTGAAATTTTTGAACTGAAAATACACCATAGCTTTTATGGTCGAAAATTCTTTCTGATTTTAGCATATAATTTTAGTTTTTTCAATAATGTAGACTATAATGTGTTGTGGCAAAGCGTTTACAAACTTTTTTTCTACTTAGTCTTTTTTCTTCATGGTGCAGTGATGCTTGTTAGATTAACGAAACCTGATTCAAACCGCCTATTGGTCATATTCTAAAATTATAGGTATATTTAGCATTTAAAAACCCGCATTACTCTGCCTGTAAGTACGTGGACACAGTGTCCACGGTGCTCTGCTGGATAATTAGTCAATAATAGCGCGCTCTACAAGCCGTTCAAATTTAGCAAACTCATCTGTATGAAATACAAAAACAAGTATTTTATTACCGTACTTCCGTAAAAACCGAAGTTATTTACGGTTTGCTTTAGATAATGGTTTGTGCGATTATTTACCTGTTGCAAAAATGAATAAACAAACGTAAATGGTAACAAAGCGGCAAATGCGACGGTCGAGTTGGCGCTGGCCCCTGTCGGAGACATCGGCATGCGACGGTTGATTTTGTTTTGGTTCTGCAGCTTGTTCTTTGGTTATAACCAAGTAAAATGAAAGTAAAACTATCGTAAAATGATCATTATCCTTTTACGATGGTTTTATTTTTCAATAAACCTTCATTTTTGTTCTCACGTAAAAAGACAAATTGACTGACGAGTGTGGGTGAAAAATAAATTTTAGAAATTGAAATTGAGTTACTGATGTGATTTTTTAATCAGTCCTCAAGATCACTGCCACTGCAGGATTGAAAGTGTAATAAACCTTTCTAGTCTGTATTTATAATTTTTGGTCGTATGAATCTGAAGTTCTAGATAAATTCATTCGTTAATCAAAAATAAAAACTGAGCCAGATTAATAATCAAATTAGAGTTTGATCTCAAGTAGGAGACATGGTATATGCGCTAAAGAGAATGCCCATTTCAGTGGCGATTGCGTGGAAGTTTGAAATAGAAAGTCGTTAAGATACGGTTTTGGTTCCTAACTTGAACGGAAACTTCTTTTATGAAACTGATTAATTTTATCATCTTATTCACGCTTATGGAAAAGAACGCAGCGTCCTAAATTTTAACAATGATTGGCCAGAGCTTCTGTTTACAGCTACTAAAATGTATGAAGCGATGACACTAAAAAAACGAGCCGGTGGAGAGTTGTATTTTTCTTCACTGCAGTAATCAATATCTAAAGACCCTATTCATAATGAGTGAAATTAACGGACGTGCTTCAAATACCTGATGTTGAAATGATTTTAATCTTGTGCATTTTTGTTATTATTGGTGATTTTAATACCTATATGCCTTGCATTACCGTGCTTATTTTTGGTATATACAGAACCAGCCGACAGAAACACAACGCACCTACTACCTGCTACCTATACCAGAGTTTTCTCCTTCTTCATGTCTCCCGTACTGTGCGTAATTGCTAAATTCGGCGATGTTTACGCAAACGTTTAGCGTTTACGATGTTTCAAATTGTATGCGTCGCACAATTGGATGGTAACTGACTGCGTTTTATCGTGAGCTGTTGAGGAATTATTTGGGTTTTCTTCTTGCGTTCTGTTCAGCATTAAGGAAAACTTTTCTACTGTTAAAACTAAGGGTGTCCCAAGAAACTAAACAGTTCAAATAACTTTTATAGTTTTCTTCACCAGTGCCCGTTGACCAGTGGACCAAAATAATCGTACTAAGAGTACATATCAATGATAAAGAACCAGTGTGTTGTGTTCACCTCATCATGATTTGTTTAAACAAGTCATCTCTGTAGTAGAAGGTTTAATTAACAAGTTTGAGCAGGGAATATGTAGCTTTATGTCTTTTTACTTGGACGTCAAGAAAGCTCGATAAAGTCGGAGATCTTAATTTGTTACTAATTGAACATCAAGTCAGCGTGTTAACCACGACTACCGAAGTGCTGTTTCTGCTCAGTTCATTGCTGGTGATGGAACTATTGCTATTACTGTTTATCACTCAAGGAAGTAATTTGAAAACTATTGTTGTTTCATGTCATTTTTGAAATTCCTTGTACCATTCATACCTAATATGAAAACGATTAATGAAAGTAATCGAAATCACATGTCTAGTGCTGTACCACTGCAAGTAACCTGAGTGCATGTTACTTACGCTGATTTCTTAATAACTTGATCATTATCGGGAAGTTATTAGTAAAATAAAACCCATTATATTATCAGTAAAATCAGTACGTTTTGGGAAAGTGAAGTGCTTTATGCTGGTATTACAAATAGTTGGTATCGCAAAGTTGACGAAAATATAGTATATTCAAACTGATATTTATTTGTTAAGATGTAATAAAATTATTTTTATCCCATCTTGATTAATCTCAGGTAATTTACTTTAATTTAAAATTTAAATTATCCGCAGGATATCCTACATTCAAAATTCTGTCGAACAGTTTTTCATGAAGCTTATTTAACTTTGTTGTCGACAGTGAGGTACTTGATTCATTTTTCTAATCTTCCAGCAGTGAAGAGGAAATTTTTCAGGTTTAATTAAGGAAGAAGAATTTCGAAAAATGCTTGAACTGCAGAGTTAGCGGAGTGCAGTGAGCAAATGTTTTAGGTCGTAACCGGAGTCGTTAGATGGCTCTAATTCCGGATATTCCACAAAATTTTGTTGGCTCCGATGAATTTGTTTGGGGTGCCGTCCAGATTTACTTTAATTCTAATTCATGTGTAGAGGCTTGTCGGCGGCCTAATGACTTTCTGACCGAAACCATTGCCTGAGGCTTGTTCGTACGAGTGTGTTTTGAAAATAATTCTGAAAGAGTTTCACGTGAAGAGGTGAAAATGACCTTGTTTCCTGAGCTCATGGTGGATGGCCCACAAATGCTGTGAATCAGGTAAGGTTAGGTTACGGACTGGTCAAATTTTGTTTATTTGGAAACCTTGACTGTCGTTTCGACCTCATGCTCTCTGCAGTGTTTCATGGACATATGAACAAATGGTATTTATTTGAAAGCAATAGCCGATACTTTCGATTCACTCTACATATAGTGCCGGAATCCACTTGAAATCCTAGTACCAGGGCTGGAAAACAGAGAACGCAATTTTTCAGAGTCAGGCCGATAAATTGCTCTTTCGGTCCTCAGTGCGTTTAGTTTAAGTGCTGAATTGGTTGTCGCATTTTGGGATGTTAGTTTTTAAGACGATCTTTATGGGAAAATATACGGATTTAGATTGGCATGTTAGTTTTGGGTTGATTAGCTTAGTCATTTGATTCACTCGCATCAGCAAATTGTTCATTCCATGTGGTAAATTCTGTGAAAATTTGCTCATAAAATACTATGGTTATATTTTATCTCATCGTAGAAGTTTACGAGATCTTCATTTATGTTTCAAAAAGATACATTTACCCAGAAAATTGTTAACCTCGCCCAACTACTGTAGGGAAGATAAAAATGAATGTGATTTCCCAACTAAAATACCGTATCATCTTTTGAAAAAAATAGTTTAGGGTAATAAATCAACTTATTTTATATCTAGACTAGCAACATAAGTTACCCTTGCTAAATGACGACTTAAACCCTAGAAGAACGATGTTAGATATTTTCGTAAAAGCTAAGGAAAGTATTTTTATACGTATTCTTAAAATTTATGTAACCTAAATGATTTTACCTTACATCATTTATTCCGAAATTTGCCGCTGATTATATCGAAATATGTTTCAAAAGTTACTCGAAGATTACTACAATTGTTAGATATGTTCCTATTTTCAACTGGAACTCAACAGTTGACCGAATAGTTAACGGAATAAGTAATGCTATCAAGTAGACAAACTGAATATTTTGATGTTCTCTGAAATATAACTACATAAGATTAGTTGAACTATGAAGTTCAATTATCCAGTTTCACTGTAACTTACGGAAAAAATGGTGTGGAAGATGAAAGAACGTGTAGACTAGCCCAGACAATTCCTCAAGCAAAATAGTAAATAAAACTGGATGTTAATCGCATTGGGAGGGTATGAATTATTTTCAAGGCCTTTGGATATTTGTCGTTATATCACCTGTTTACAGGCCCCTACCCCTCAGGGGGCATAGGATAGGCCAGAGGCAATAAAGGTAGGTTAGTTAGGTTTGCCTATCCTATGCTATGGGGACTAGCGCCCCCAGGGGAGTACTGCTAGGGTACCTCAGCTTAAGATAGGCCTTCGGGACTTCTATCTTTCGTGCCCACTTTGCTTCTTTACGTTTTCAATCCTTCTTCGCTATTTCTTGTTTGTCTTTTCTTGCTCTTCCTTCTTAACTTGCTGTTTTTATGCGCAGGGGATCTTGTGTAGGAACACGCCCTGTGCATAGAATCCCCGTTCTTCTATGTAAGTCCATACTAAATGGTCCCTACTCTTTCGGTGCGAGATAGACTGAGTTACTGAAGCGCTGCTTTCATTACTACAACAACAACAACAACAACAACAACAACAACTACAGACCCCTAGGTTAACTGAATATGATAAAACTAATCGAACAATGTATGAACAAGAAAATGATTGATTAAGGAATTATTACTATTTTATCCTCTAAACTATTAAATAATTCTTTGAGATATCGACATGAATCTTTGAAGTATGAAAATTCATGGGCAAGCGGCGAATAATTTTAACACGTTGACTCCGTTTCTCCACACAGGTAAAATTACATGCCGACAATTATATCTACTGTGAATTTAAAAATGAAGAATTTTGGTTTCACAAATTTGGTTACTCCATTAATTTTCTTTCCAATCAGAACTAGCTTATTCGATTGATGAACACAAACTTGAAGAAAACTCGAAAATTTGTATTTGGTTACATTAGGTTAGGTTAGATGATCGCGTGTACCATACATGACCCACTTCGGAATCAACGTGTTAATGTACTTAAAATTTATCCTGTTTCCATATAGTTACTCAACGTTGTCTTGTCTTTCATTTGCTGCCCTACTTGACTATGTGATATTCCCAGATCCAGCAGCTTTCTCGGTAGGATATTAGCTTCCACTATATAGGCTTTTTTTTAGACGAGTACACTTAAACACGGTAATTAGTCGCTTACGGTCAAAATTAGGTACTGTAATGATTAAGTATTGGTTATAGATAAATTTCGGATGTAACTATTGATCATGCCATAAGAAACATACACGGTGTAACTAATGCGTTTGATCAATGATGTCCAATTGTATCGAACACAGCACTAACGGTAGTTGGTACGCTGTAGGCTTCATTCTTTTCTCCTAAAAATATTCTCTTCGTTTTCGATGCAGCTTTATTCGTGCCATGTACGTATGACCATGACATTTGTTATCACAATGAATTGTGAGTTGTTTATTTAAAATATCAGACAGCATAAACTGTCGAAATTTAAACAAAAGCCCGTTTGTGCTGGATACACCTTTTTAACGTCAGCCTTGAGCTCATGCAGCCATGGAAAAATACGATCTGTTCATCTTTTCTTATTTACATACGACTAGAGCATGTGGATGACCTTGGAGCAGTCATAAAACGAGTTGCAGCGTCTTACCAGTTTCTGTGAATGTTCTGCATTTTTTTACCGGTTTATACATTTATTCAGTTCTTCAAATGAATATGTTACGGCTGAGAGGTGAGAGTAGTTCGATCACCAGCGTCAACGGCCGCTCATACAATGGCTCTAGGTGCTCTCATCTTACGCTGGTGCCTCCTGCGCTCTTTACTGCCACAAGTGCAGCGCTCCCCAACCACGAGTTTTCACACCTCGTGAGGGTGTCACATAATTTTAAGGGTGTAAGAAATACATAAAATAGCCAGATAATGAAGTTGAATATTTACTTTTGTTGGTCAAAATTCGTATAAATTTATCATTTTAATTCGTTAAGTATCTGTACATTTGTATTGGGTAGAAGGATACAAGAAAGTTTCCTACTGGGCGCTGGCGAAAAAAAGCTTGGAAACTATTGCTTTAGCTCTTGTGCCTCACGTCCTTTCTTAATACGCTGTTTTCTACAGTAGTACCAGTGCTTCATGTGTTCATTGCTACCAACGTCATTGTTGCTCTGTTACATGTGCAGCCCTTACTTTGAGAACACAAATTTTAGCACCTTCTTTAAACTAAATTTGCATACCAGTTGTTTGATGTTTTGTTTGGTTCGAATAATTTTTAAAATCGATTTTCCCAAGGTACGAGTACAGTACTGAGGGCGAAACCTACCTGAGAGTTTCCCATTTCTGTTAATCCGTTCGATTGTTCTTAACGTGCGTGTCACTCTCAGGACCAAGTAGAGTCTAATTTCCTTTAAACATATTATTTCCTGGACGGAAGAAGAGCATGCGATCAGTACTTGTATTTATTGTTACCTCATAATGGAATCCAGGTGTGCGTAATTAGCCTAGAAGCTACCACTCGGGTAAACATGGAGAGCTACAATTACGCTCTACAGGCGACCCTATAAGTTACCACTTCACTACTATCACTGCAAGCGGTTGGTTATTTCAATAAGCTGATGCCAGATTATCATGAGGTCAGTCTCATTACAAAAAAGGGGGCTTTATACCAGAGGAATTGCAGCCTCTCATACTCTGGAGTTAACATATACTCATAGTACATTCATTCTTGAGGACTGCTCTGTAATCCTCTGCATGCTCTGAACTCATAATTTACCGCAGGTCATATTGCCTAGCCAGGAGGTAAAGCGCAATTGATTAAATTGAGAAAAACTCCCATTATGTTATGTATATACTCCACTCAACAACTTTTTGAATGTTCCATGAAGACCATTAAGAATAATTCACCCTTGAAGCTCATTTTACCACACAACTGAGCTCGTCCTCGACAATCTTGTGCGACAGAAGTCACGCTTTCACGCTTGGGCGGCCAAAATTACACATTTGTACGTAATTATAGATGCTCCGACGTAAAAGTTAACTGGCTTTAAGGTAGACTCTCAAGGAGAAAGTTACGCTCGTTTATGCTTTGATTTTGTCATTTTAACTGTGGGTAATAGAACTACTTTTGTATGTATAACAAAACAATGATATTAAATATTTCATTTTATAGGACAGTTTCCTGTATAATTCTTGTATCACTGAATGCTTTATTTTCCTGTTCAACTCTAAACTTCAATATAATTTCTCTACACAGTTTATTCTCATTTAATTTAACTGTGTTATAATTGTTAATTAAATCTCGATTTAAATCAATTTCTCTGTGAGACTTTGAAAGTGTTGGTTGAGTAAACATATCTCTTGACGGGGACTCCTTAAATAGACCTGGAAGACAATAACCGGGCACTAAAATAGACGAGAAGCGGCTATTAACACTCTTGATTTTCGAAAGCTCTGGAACCATTGGTCCGAAATTAACTCCACGAGACCACTCGAGAGTCTCGAGCGCGGGCAGAACAAAAAAAGCGCGAGACATTCGGTCCAAACTGAATTTCGTGGGACTGAGTAACTAATGACGAGCCAGCTGGAAAGCTAAATAAATCTCAGGTATCGAGTCGCTGTGAAAACGACTGAATACTGGATTACTTTGGTGACCTTCTTTTTGCGTATACTTACTTACCTGTACTTGAACTTGTTAGAAGCTTGTCTGTTTCGAAACTCTTCGCCCTGTTAAAATCAACGATGGACTGGTTAAATGTACATTTTTGATCAATGCATGAAAATAGAAGTTCAAAAACTTTAAACTAAAATACTTTCCAGCTTTTATTGCATTCTAAAATCAATTTACGCGTATTCAAGTTGTGATGGAAGCCAGTTACACGAGTTAGGACGAGTCGCTCAGAATCGATGACTGAGCTCGCTCCTCACAAGTCGACTCGCCTCTAAAATAACAGCGATCAGCGTTGCTAGCAACACTGCACTACAGGTAGTCGCACTACGTAGAACTGTGCTCTCTTGGAAGACACTGAGAATCAAGGGTAAACAAAGCGTCGCAAAGGTTTAAATTATAAAACTGCTCGCGTAACGTACCTCGAGTACCAGATTTTTCGCGGATTCGCACTGAGGGAAAGATTGGTGACTTTTGAAGATATTATTTAGTATAAATAATTTTGATTATTAAAATCATCGAACTTAAGCTTCCCGGATGATTTCGTAGAAATTCTCCACGGCTTTAAGTCGGCATGGAGGCTTGAAGTGAAAGAAGTGATTAAGTATTCCAGTGTATGACGACGAATCTGAGACTACACCGCAGTCATGTGCAGTAACAGCGACTCCGTCAGAACGATTTGTGAGTTTTTATCTAAACTTTGCTGTCATATCCCAGACGTGATACTTATGAACAAATTCCTTTCTGTTTCATTGACATTGCATTTCAATGACTGTTAGATTCTCCAGAAAGTGCTGAGCGATCTTAAATAAATGTTCATTAAGTCATCTAACAAACTTAAATTGCATCAAATTAGATAACGAATAAAGATCTAACTGTTCAAATACGAGTACTATTTGTTCATGGCTGATATTTTCAATCGTTCTCAATGTTCTCAAATGACAATTGCAATCAGCATTTCGTCTTTACAATTGGATGCTTTGAATTCCAGACAAACATGCCATAACTAGAGAATTTGTAGAATATTTGAACGTCCTCAAAAGTACAGTTTATTCCTCTTGTGAACAAAAAAACGCTTTCAACTTTAACACGTTGACTCCGAAGTGGGTCATATATGGTACTCGCGATCATCTAACCTAACCTAATGTAAACGAAGCACTATCATGTAAAAATACAAATTTTCGAGTTTTCTTCAAATTTGTGCTCATCAATCGAATAAGCTAGTTATGATTAGAAAGAAAATTAATGGAGTTACCAAATTTGTGGAACCATGATCCTTCATTTTTAAATTCACAGTAGATATATTTGTCGTAATTTTACCTGTGGAGAATCGGAGTCAACGTGTTAAAAATGATATTTTTGCACCCGTTTTTATGCGTACAAAAATAATGATGAAATTCTCTCGTTAGAGGCACGCAAGTTCACATGTGTTAGTGTGTTTCATAACCTTTATATGCTGTCATTGCTCGATGTACCTTTCGAATGAAAGGATGAAATATAATAATGAAATTTTGCATTTGCAGCTATGGCAAAACCTGTCAAGAAAGGGTTCCTCTCGCGATATAAAAGTAAGTAGCTTATGAATTGAAAATACCATTACTGTAGTAAAACATATCGCCAGATAAATTGTTGGAAAGGAATCTTTTAATTAGCTCGGAAAAATACTTTCAAAGAATATTATTTCGACTCTACCGTCTACTTCACGCAAATTTGAGCACCAGCTGGAAGGTGAAGTCGTGCAATGACACAAAAATTATTCTTCTTGCATTAAAAGGTCTTATTTTAAGTTGAGTTAAAAATCTTTCACTGATGAATAAAAGTATGGCATTTCTGATACAGCTCTTCAAAAATATGAGAAAATGTTTCCTTCTGTTCATTTGATACATAACTTCATTTCATTGAATACTAACTGGAGTAATTTCAATTGCTTTTCCAAATCGAAATAATAAAGTTTAGGAACATTACATAGTTTGTACTCTTAACAACTGGCTGTATATTATTGGCAGAACCGTATAAACATTATTACATATTGACAAAATAGCGACACAGGCTTTATCTCGATGTCGTGACCGCTTTAATAGCTTCGTCAATATAATTATCTTACCGAACCACGGTTTGAGAATTTCTGTTTCATTCTGTTCAGAAAGCAATAAGAAATAAGTACGGCTGTTTGTGATTTACACTCGTATGTGCAGAGCTATGACACCCATTTCATTAAAAGTCTTCGATTGATTGAGATTTAATTGTTTTTCCCACGGTATTTCGTCATAGTTTTTATGAAGCCCCTTACTGAATCTTACTCATACACTTCATGCAATTTCACAACACTGGAAAGACAAATTGAGCCCAGTTGAATCGCTTTTTGAGTTTTCGCTCGTCCCAAAATTAATTCTATGTTTCGAGTGACCGCGATCTAGCTTTCTTTCGGTGCCTATGGTGTGCTTCTTGATAACTGCCGTAGTAAAGGTCTCATCAATCTATGATTTAATGATTGATAAATGTTTCAATTATTGTTACGCCTGACCATAGAATTTTGTTGAAAAGATTGTCTTTTCCATTTGAAGTTGTTTTCGCGACCTTTTGAGAGGTGGCGCATCTTCAATCCAGGAACCTATCTCGCTCGGTACTTCATCAAGTACATATCCTAACAATAAATATGTTACGCTGCCGTACGGCTTACACCAAAATAAAGACATTTTCAATACCATTCTTTCTAAGATCTTGAATTCTCTTGACGAATGAATATGAACAAGAAACTTTAAGCTCTTGTCACCATCTGTCACATTCTAATCTTTATAATCGATGTAGATGTTAAAATGGATTTGATGGGCGCTGGAGACAATCAGTAACTATTTGCACAATTGAGACGTGGCCATAGCACAAATGCGTTTTTAATAATCCAGTCTACATTCCCATTACAATTGACTCGATTTTAATTTTCTCGATAAAATCATTTCTACGCATTATCGTTTTTGTATTCTGGTCTAGATGTTGAAAATGATCTTCATGGCCGAAACGTTCATTTTTCTCTTTCAAGTAGAATACTAATTCTAGCTAATAATTCTAACAATAATTCCAGCAATAATTCTAGCCAATAATTCTAGCCAATAATTCTAGCAATAATTCTAGCAATAATTCTAGCCAATAAATGTGGTAGGCTTGAAAGCAGGTTTCCCTGCCCCCGTGTTCATAGGTAACGTTGGGACTGCGATTTGCCCAAGGGGACAGACCTGCCCACTGAAGGACGCTCCTACAACGCAATATCTCGCCCGTCAATCCATAATCCCCTGGCGACCTCAATATCTCGTTGATTCACTTTTCGAGCAATTCTACGGCCATTTTTCATGGTCATGGGTTCAAAGCTTCTCACTCTTCCAATTCTTGGTTGTGAACTGTATAGCACTCAGACATATTTTGACAGTTTTGGTAGCTTCCTGTATATTGTAATTCCCGGTTTGAGTTCTCTTTCTAGTTTCGCATTTTTAAATTCATCAGAGTGCTTTAATTAAGCGTTGGCTTAGATGGTGTCAGCAGAGGGCAATAGAGTGGCTGTCTGAATGCAGTAGAATAAGAGCTTTCACCCTAGGTAATACTTCGCAGAACCTCAAATTTCTGCATGCATATTCTGATACAACAAAGAATAGAGTGTTATTAGAATTTTTGTGTATTGGTCATATAATCTTATTAAATACAATAGTAACTGTACGAAGATTTTTGCGAACGATTTTACACTTTTCTCATGTTTCTAAATTTCAGGACGTGTGTGGCAGTTGGCATTCCTTTTCTTTCCATAAATGTTGGAGCTATGTGGCAACACTGCCTAAGAGAATAAATTAAGAGGTCAAACTGTATGACACAAGCTTCGTAATTTTTTCTACGGTACTAATACGTTGCCCTACTCTACCTGAACTTTCATTCGCACAGAACAATGCCAGCATCAGTAATTTTTTCAATTTCCCTCCATTGAACACGTTATGTAGGTACTCACCGTCAAATTTACCATATTTTACTCGTAACTTCCACAGTGTTTGTAGGTTGTAAGTTTTACGCTAATCCTGCGAGTGTAAGCTTTTAGAGCCCTGTTCTAAATTTATTCATTGTTGAAAAATTGGAAATTCTATTTTCAATCTAAATATTATAAAAATTAAATATTATAAAAATACTTCTTTTCTCTAGCTTTAGTAGTCTGATAAAATGAGTTATCTAGTATCAGGTAGATGTATAGAAATTGTCTGTAATTCCATTCATTTCTACCGAATTGTAGCCATTTGTTAACAAGAAAAACAGTTTCACTTCATGTCTGCAATGTGACTATTTATTTATGATGTGTAACATATATTTCAAATGATAATTTCGGCTGGGAGAAACTTTGTTCTCAAAACTTTCAAAAAAAAATTTGTGTGTTCAATTACTTCATCGCTATTCGGATCATTTGTCATATTTTTCTCGCCCAAACATTATCAAACACCGTCTTAATCAGCGTTCTCAAAAGTAAATCTTCACAGTGACGCGCATACTGTGCACTGTATTGGAGGAAAGAAAATGTAATGTTATGCTCAGCACTCTGAAGTGAGACTGCAAACAAAATTCTTGACAGTGAACTAAGAAGCACAAAAGATAAATAAATGAATAAATAACTTCGCGTCATTAGGATGTTTTGTTTACTATCCGGGAACTAGCTTTTTCATATTCTATGCTGAGGGAAAAGTGGTGACGACTATCATACGTTGCAGAGCGGTTCATATTTTGTGCTGAGGGAAAAGTGGTGACGACTATCATACGTTGCAGAGCAGTTCATATTTCATGCTGAGGGAAAAGTGGTGACGACTATCATACGTTGCAGAGCGATTCATTGGGAGCAACTGGAGAGAAGAATGGATGGTGCTGCACGACGACAGCACCTTCGAGTGGTACTCTGATCATGACGAAAGTTCCCTCAGAGGAGGCATTACGCTCAAGGTTGGTGTATAACTTCGTTTTGTAGTCGAAATTTTATGTTTAGAGAGGCTATTTAAAACAGTCCAGACAAATCGATGTATCCGGCATATAGCTCGATGCATCCGGCAGTTGCCATCCTGAAAAATAGGCGAAACAACAAGCCTTTCCTGCATTCAGGTATTGTGCAAATGGCAAAACTTGGTTATCTAGCGCCTCAATGTAGTCGTGATGGTTCAGTTTGAAGTATACCTCGACTAAAAGACCCACTTCAGTCTAGTTGAGATAGGCCCAGAATATGGCAGATCCTCCTCCTCCTCCATGACAGACCCTCGAAAAACAATAGAAGGCTAATTTTTTGTCTGGAGAGGTTAGTATTCCACGTCAGTGAGCAAATTACTGTTTTTTAATTTCTTTAGAACTGCATTAAAATTTACCTCTCTTGTTTTAGTAGTATTATGATTCAATTTCTCAAAAGTATTAACATCACTTGAATGGTCCCAGGTTTTAGATTTTTTGCTCATAATCAGTACTGTTCAGGATTATAGCGACATTTCCCCTCTGCATTTGCGACAGTGATAGTATCATCCTCTCTTCAACTACTCGGAAGTTTGGGACAGTTAATTAACGCAGGAGAATCTCTTTGAAGACTGCCCCTTTTATCCGGAACCTGAGTATCCTACATTTTAATTAATACTGAGTGTGACAGACCAAAGAATATTAATATTAAGTATAATAAAATTAAGTTGGCTGGTTGCTAGTTTGGTCTTTCCGCCCACTTGGCTGCATTTCACAGGAGAACATTACTGTATGCTGCACTGATACGTGACAGTTGTTTGAAAGAGAATATTAAAAAAATGAAAGCTATTTAAAGCTTGAAACAAGGAGTGTCAGCATTGCTATGTCTGGCTTCGATTCATGCTTAGTAAATGCATCATAAAAGACAATTGATTGCGGACGAAATACACAAGAATGTGCACCGCACAGAACTAATGTATAACGAGGAGATAAGCTTTTAAGGAATAAAGGCTGTTGCTTTATATTGATTGAAATGCTTTTTAACTTCAATTTAACTTAAAAAAGTGTCGTAGATAGGATACTGAATATCATATTGAATATGAATGTAATCTAAAGGAAATTATATGCTTAATTTGATGGAATATAATACGGCATTTTTTTGGGCTAACGTAATTTTGTTGTGATTAGTTACTTCAAAGGAAACGACAAAGAGCATTTTTGACCAATTACATATTTCTGTATGAAAATACCATTCATTTTAAGAACAAATACAGTAAATCATGTCAGTTTTCACGAGGCGTATATACAGTACTGATTATGGCATAGAAGATTGACACCTATGCAACAAACTTGACCGTGTTACTTGTCGAGACGGACGTATTCGTAAAAATAAGATGTTTTTATCGAATACAAATAAATTACTTCAAACGTGTAAATTGTTTCTTGAGTACCTAATATAAATAAACAAAATTCAATTTTTTCAAGTTCATGAATACATTCAGAATTTTGAATGAAATCATTTTTGTGCTTACAAAATTGAAAATAATCCCACGCAACAAACGTGTACACAGAAATTGATATTTTGTTCACACAAATGAAACTTTGGAAACTTTCATTTGTTGAAAGAGGAAGGAATCAAAACGTGCCCCGCGGCAGTTTCAAAATTCAGGAAACCAGCACGTATCGAAATAGGTGAATAAAAGCATCAACACTCAGAAATCACTTATTTGGAATTTATTAAACTTAAATTTATATTCCCTCCACTCTGAAATAACTGGCTACTCTGGAGTAGCTGGTAAAATGATAATTTTATGCCACACTTTTTTTAGGTTTTCAGCACGAAAGCCGTCACATTGACTCTGTTTCAACTTCTAATAGAATAACAAGTGCTCATAGGTGTTGATCAGTTTGTTAATAACAAGCGCACATAGGTATTAATCAGTTTGACATATGAATAGATTAGAGTGAAATAACGCTAAATTAGCAATTGGCGAATGAGTTTCACTCTTCTTAATTAACTTATTTAACTCAATCGGGTGTGAATATATTTAAAAATCATTACATTGCCGTTACTTACAAAATATTCATCAGAAGTCAACAGGAAAGGTTCAAACGCATATACTCGTATGTATGCATAGTCGTGTAATTTTGACACAAATTTGATGCGACTCCTGTAACCTCTTATTAATTAGTTATCAATCATGACCTACATGTATTGACGTACAAACGTGTTCAGGAGGCTCCAGAGATGATCGCTGCGGGCCCGTATGCTAGCTACGTCCCGGGCAAGCCGGAGCTGCCTAAGGGTGCCGAGCCCAACTGGCTCATGGTCTTCGGCACGAAAAACAAAGAAGAAACTTTTTGGTTTTTGGCTGCCAACGATGATGATCTCAAGTGAGTGATGAAGGATGTTCTCATCAAATATGAGCTGAGCGATTTCCCGTGCGATATTAAAATTTTGTTACGAAGTACATAATCGGATATACTGCAATAAGGTCCGATCGAACCACGCGTCAAATAACATCTGTGGTAGAAAACAGTTCATCCAAATATGTTCTTTAGAACTGTAAATTCAATTATTCATGCATGCAGCCAATGGATGACAGCTATCAGCAACACGGTGAGTGCTGTACAATTAAGTTGTCCAACGAAGTATGATTCCAGTATGAACGTTCACTAAAGTCTCTGGTCCAGTAATTTATGTTTTTATGCTTGCATGCTACTCGTATAGTGGACTCGTTTCTTTATACATCCAGGAAGCCCTAAAATATTTTTTATTCACTGCGGAGGAAATGAGGAAGCAGTCTCCAAGCCCTTGTAAATAAGACTGTCTAGCTCCCTAAATACTCAAAGAAGCAGCACTCCGCTAAGATTTTAAATCGATTGTTCGAAACTGGACTAGGCTTGCATCACTAAAAGTAAGCGAAAGTCAGTCCCATTTTCCCATTCACTATTGTTCAGTAATGCACATTGGAGCAAATAATAGGCGTTTTCAGCATGCAATGAGTGACAGACCTATTATAGTAGTAGTGCAAAAAAGATATCTTGTTATCATTACAGTCCTCAAACATGACGAGCGTGTAATAAAGTGCCAAGAGTGCGAGTAGAATTCTCGGTTCCATGGCAAGATAATTTGACAAGAAGTCTAAGGACAAAATATCACTTCTTTACAAAGCACTCGTCAATCCATATCTAAAATACAGAGTGGAACTCGGAAGCCTTACCCTACGACGCGACATAAATAAAATTGAGAGAATTGAGCTTCATCCAACAAATATAAGTCCATAACATAACATCTCAGCTGGGAATTGAGTATTCATCCGTTTAAATTCATCTCCCTTGAACAAGGAAGACTGCAAAATGAACTATTTGACTCCTACAAATATCTTCAAGGCTTCAAGGTCAGATGTGGGTCTTTTTTTAGGCGAGTTCATATCTTCAGATAACCCTTACATGATAGACCTCCTGTTCATTCAAATTTGGCTTAACTTTCTCGCTGTGCACAACTGCAGTTGCCTCCTCCACCTCAACCCCCACAAGGCGGGGCTGGCGGAAGCTCGCCAGGAATACCCAGCGCACCCCCAGCCCCCACAGCTCCCCTACAGCCTCCGCCACCAGGGGGATTACCACCTCCGTATAGTGAGTGAAATGCTCTAGTTTGATCAGGACTCCTAACACGCTCTCCTAACCTGAACTCATTTTTATTTTCGTGGGTTACTTGTAATTTCTTTTAAATATTTAATACGTGGACTTTCCTCAACAATCCTGTCATTGGAAACCAGTGTCAATTTTAAAAAAGCCATATTTGGTGTGATATATTTGTCTAATGAGAGTACCTTTACTTGGTTTGTCGGTAATTACATTCTAGGTCAAGAACTACTCAACAAGAAGTAGAAGTAAAACTGAAATTGTGTGAGAAAATTTCCTATTATTGCTCAGATGAGTCGTGTACAAAGCTCTCTCCTATTTTTAATGCCTATTTTTCAAGTCGTAGTCTTAATGATGAAGAACAAAATGAGATCCACACTTGTATGTGATTGATTTCGGAATCAACGATTTTTATTGTTTTATCTTTTCACTTTGTAGAATTCAGAATAGATTCGAATTTTGTTATAATTTTGCAGTTTATCGTATGTGTTAAAGAATCTAGATTATAATAAGCCAACTTTGCACGGTAATTACCATATTAAGAAATATTATCACACTTCACTTTTCGTTCTTAGGAACGAATTTAGAATCACGATCCGAAGTGTTAACGCCACTTCCACACGTAATTTTTAGATTGTAGTCGTGTAAATCCCAATTAGGAGTTCCATCGAGACTTTCATGTTTTAATTTTAACGCTGTAATTTTACTAAATGAAAAACCGAATGTCTACACTTTGTATGCGACTGATTTCGGAATATCCGATTTTTCTTTCTTTCTTAAGGCATTTAAGTCGTTCCTCGGTATTTTGCAGCGACTTTCTGGAACCACGATAAGAGTTGCTTATAGTCCGTGCATGCACTTATTTTCTTAGGCACACAGAACTAAACCAGAAATGCAAATTTTCAAAACTGTCATAATTATTTCTTCCATCGCACCACCGACAACGTACTTTTGTTAAGAATTTTTTCCATGGAAATGTATTATGAAATCAAATATGTACACGGATTCCCATGATGTACGTTCCATACACAAATTTCAAAATGAATTTTTTCAATAATAACAAAATTCTTAACAATGTAATGGGATGTCTTATACTTACTTCCACCGCTTTATCGATCTCTGCTATGATGTGGCTCCGCAATCAAAATTGCACACATGATTTCTTAAAACTGCAAAGGTTAGTTATTTGAAACGGTCTTCTTTAGCGGAGTATAATGATTAAATCTATTTTATTGCAGTGAAATGATACCGTGGGCATATCTACAGTTACTCAGACAGGATGTTTGCTTTTTCCACAAGTCCTGGAGAAAAAGAGGCTATTTCATCGTAATGTTTTTCCTACAAACGATAGACCGGCTCCAGACAAAGAATGCCCTCTTAAACAGGAGATAATTGTAAGTCAACGCGTCTTTTTGCTTATATTTCTTAACACGCTTGCCCCTTGTTCGTTTACTGCGAGCTGGGAGGAAAGGGGCAATGAAGGGAGAGAAAACCCCCGTCAGATCTCCACGAATTTCGTTTTTTTTGGTAGCTCTCGTTAAAAGTCCTTGTATTCAAGATATGGTTATTTTGAACGAGCCGAGTTAGGTTTAAGGTTTTTTCAAAGGAACTACTAATTATTTAAACATAAAATATACCTTTTTCGATGTAATTCGTTTTTAATTAGGCTGCTTTTAGGTTACCTATTATTTTACGTAAGTTACTCAAAATAAATTAAATTCTTCGCTTATAAAACGCGTTTAAATGTTAGTTGGAATAGAGACTAAATAATAAATATTAGTACTTGGTATTTTAGCATTAGTATTTCTACTCTCCTTCAGGCGAACATGTCGGGAGTAATGCCAGAGGCGGATATCCAGGAGCAGGGGGGCAACCGTACGGTGGTGGAGGAGGCCTCGGAAGAGGAGGCTACGGAGGCGGGCCGTATGGAGGAGGGGGGCAAAATACGGTAATAATCGACAGAGACCGAGGAGGAGGAGGAGGAATGGGAGACTTCGCTTCGGGGATGATGCTGGGGACCGCAATGGGCACTGGACTCGGTTGGGGAATGCCCAGTTACGGCCTGGGCTTCGGTGGTTGGGGACTTGGGATGGGCTTCGGTGTCCCTATGCCCAGCTTTGGTGGTCGAGGAGGCAGCGTTACCAACAACGTAAGTACAACTAACCATTGTCATAGTTTCGAAGACTCAGTTTATAAGTATTGAGTCTTATTCAATAAATTTAAAAACCTGAAATTTTTCATTGAAAAAGGTAGAGCACCACAATCTCGAAATCAGTTTAAGTGACTGTATTACTTCAATATATTCCAAAAGTTTTCAGTTTTCATGCGTTTTCAATTTAAGTCATTGGTTACCTTTTCACCCGCTATATAAATGATAGATTAAGACTGTTAACTCACAATTCTCGATAGCAGTTTCTCAATCGTTCTCCAAGTGGATGTGTGTACTTGAATTAATCTTTACAATTACTACGGCTATAAAGCTTGTAACACTAAGAGTCGCATATTCGCATGAAGTCCTGTGTCGTGTTTTTGAGCCAATAGATGGATGTAGGTCAGATTATTCATCGTTGTTCAGGCTTAAAGTATTATGACACTTGTGCTTGCTTTCATTAAGTCTGCATCCTACCGGTCTTGGGTTTCCGTTTCTTTAAGAATAGAACCAGCGCATAGTTACCATCTCGAACATATCGATAACTTCATAAAAATCTGCATTGAAAATGACTTCTTCACGGTATATGTATCAGCTAATTTAACTACCAAATGAGTTTGGTCCAAAATCGATTAAATCACCGAAACAACACAGTATACGTAACATTAGTGCTCAAACAGATTAAATTTTGTTTCAGGAAACTAACATCACAAATACCTACAATACTACCAACTACAACGATCCCAATGAAGCCGATGCACAAGATCCAGAGAATCCTGATGCCGGAGGAACAGAAACGCAAGATGACGGAACAGGTGATGCGGAGATGTTTAATCCCAATCACGGAACAGGTGTAGAGCCTGTCACAGATGAAGGTACAACTGGTGGAGTAGACGATGGACTTCTGACAGGCGCAGACGATGGACTTACGGGAGCAGTGGAGTCTGACGAAGGAGGCTTGGAGGCAGGCTTGAGTCCTCTTGAGCCTAGAGCTGAACCGGTCGAAAACCCGGAAGGCATCGACCCCGGATTTTTACAGGACTCTGCAGATGGAGGAGCGGTCGGTTTCCAAGAGCCTTACTCGTTGGATAACGGGCTGGACGACGGAGGGATGGGCATGGGAGCACCGCTAACGACCGCAGACGACTACGTAATGGATTACGGTGACGACGGTTACGATATGATGGGAGGAGGAGTGGAAATGGACATGGGAGGAGGGTATGATTATGATATGGGGGACATGGACTTCGGTTTTTGAAGGATTTCATTTGTGCACAATTAAATGAGAATCGATTTCTCATCGTACAATGTGTGATAAATATGCTGCAAAATAAAATACACTTCTAGAACCATATTGTAGATTTACCTTCAATTTAAGATAAGCTGCAAGTTTTATTGCTAAGTCATTTTCTTAGGTCGGTAGATTTTCCCTACTTTGAGCGTAATACACTATGACAATTGTGATGCGACTCCTTTCAAGCGACTAAGTACAAAATTACGGATTACCTAATCAATGTGGCTCTTGATACCAGTTCGTTTACTTTCTTTTTGCAAGTAAAAACCCCCTTTTGGGAGAGCAAGGATCACATAACGTTGAACTGAAGACGCTGAAATGTAAAAATTAGAAAAATCATGTAAAATCTCAATTTTGGCCATATCTGTACATACCATAACACAAAGCGGCGGCACCCCAGTGTGGCCCGGGCTTGAAGGCCCAAACATCTCCAAGGTATGCTAGCTCTCCAACAACGAGCTCTTTCACACAACTTTTAATTTCTCAATCTATCCATTCGTGTGACGCCAAGCATACCTCTCAAGCATCTCATTTGCCCATTTACTATTCGCACTGACAACGACAGTTAACAAGTAACAATAAGCTGTGAACGTTTCACGAGCAAAAGGAAAGTCAAGCTAAGCTATGCAGGAATTCTGAAATAAGATCAGTACTCGTGAGCTTTTTTCATCGTAACAAACTATCAACGAGACATATTTACTTGATATTTTGACTTTACCTTGAGATAACCGTAATTTAAGGAAATTTGCAACGTTCTCTATCTTTAGGTTATGCGAGTAAAATTAATTTTACGGAGCGGGGAAAAAGAAATGTCAAATTCAGGTGAATTTATTTTCGAGTAAAATGATCAGTAATAATTGTTATTCTTAAAACTAGTCAGTCAATGGTAAGAGCTGTTAAAAAATTAGATTAACTAAGCTTTTTAAGTGTACTATCCTTCCAAGTGACCAACCTGAAGTCCAATCCGTGATGTTTCTTGAGCGCTTAATTTAAAAATTAAGGTTTACGAAAACGTACAAGCTAAAATGACAGTTATGGGAGTCCGAAGAGTGGCCAGCGAAATGTAGGATTAAGTTCTTGAACGTGCTAACAACGATGTTTACACCTGAACGTTATTCAGTAGACGGGAAAGTTTTTCTTGAAAGGCACATCGTATGGCGAATAATAAATTACGCAATTATAAGTAGTTCCCAGAGGCTACTGCAATAGTAAAAATTTTCAATTAAAATTAGCTTAAGGTAGTTAAGATCAGAGAAGAATGTAGAATATGTCTAGATTCCCAAAAAATGCAATAAGTGTCATAATAACGTACTAATTTTTTACCAACTGCCGAAACGTAGCCACTTTCACACCAGCGACCCAGAAGGCTCAGAAAAGATCCGCAGGAACGAATCTCGATGATTGGTGAAGTACTTAAATTAGGCCTGTAAAATAGTTAGCAGGCCACTTGCGTGCGCATTACCAATGCCTCACCTGATACAAGCTGTCAAAACGATTAAGTAGCTAGCATCTTCCTCGTAGAAAACCTTGAGCTGCAATTATCGTACACACTAACTTACACGAGTATTGATCCCTCTACAACTTTCACTTCAGCCGCTCCGGCGGACAACTCGCTGCCAATTCCGCCCAAGGAGATTATAAAAGCATCAAGTATTCAACTGACGTCTTATCAAGTTATAGAACTTGCGATGCTTAAAATTAGCACACGAAAATGGTGAGATATTTCAAGAGTAAATGCATCCTAGCAAACTAAGACTACAAATAATAAGACGAGAGAGTACCATCATCAAGAATAGGCTCTACTGCGGCGCTAAAATGCTGGTAAACTACACTCTGCTCAGTGTTCTGCGAAAATGTTCTAGAGAAAAATTCTGTTTCCTGGATCATCACGTTTTAACCGATGAGTTGGAACATAAACGACCTCTTTAATTTAGAAAGCAGTAGTAGGACAAGGTTAAAAACTTTAAATTGGCAAGTGAAAAATTCTTCTAATTCCGTTTGCTTCGTTCTCACGTTTTAAGCGCCGTACACATTATGTCTCAGTTCGATTTAGCTGAAGAGAAATGCCACAAAAAAATAGTTCGATCATTCACAGCATGTATGTGACCTGCCAAGGTATTCACCCGTTTTACTATTTTGAAGTCAAGACAAGAGATAATCGAATAAAAATGCTTATCAAGGTAACTTTTTTAGCTAAATTTTGAACAATTCAATAACTCCAACGGACTTCATTTTTGAAATTTGATCATTACATCATTTTCCTCTACGGATACCACAGTTCCCCCGTCTAGACACAATCGTCTCGCGTAACAACACAGGGACCGAACATGAGATTGTTCAAGTGTCCAGAAAACATGTTCTAGCAAATTAAGCTTTCTCTCTTCCTGAATTGAAGTAATCGTATCGATCAAAATTTAGTGTTCCTTTGCCCTAGCTAGTTGGCACCCACAATGACGGCGATGACTGGCTGTTGTGGCTGAGGCAAGTTACCAGAGCTGGCTGGAAAAGCCACCAGGCGGCTGACGTACTCTGACAGGAGGCTGCTGGCGTGGTGCCACTGGAGCTGGCTTGCTCTTCTCCGTAGGCGAGGAGTCTGTAAGAAGAGCAATGTTAACAAACAGTAAAATAAAATCGGCATAGGGCACTCGATAAAAAACTGCGTTCTCAATGTACAAAAAGAAAATATTCTTTTAAAAACGATACTGAAAAACATTTACCATGTGATAAAAACTTCCATAGATGATTACCTCAGCCGCGTACCTCACTCATACTATATCTAATAGTTTACGTTCGAGGTTGGGGTGAAACTGAGGCTCAATCGGAAGCTCAACGAACACTTGTGGTATTGCACAGAAATTTATTTTATTAATAAATATAGCCCATTATGTTACTGTCGTCGAATTCATCCACTTACGGCAAACGCAACAAGCCTAGTATAGTTCGCCCTCATGAAGGTATGATATACATAGATTTATGTCATACCCTCATGAGGTTGAACTATATGAAATATATATATAGTACGTACTGCTATTCAATATTCGTAGTCATCCGAAGAAGAAACAGAAAAAAACTTTTTTTTGTGAAAAATTTCACCGTAACAATTGAATGTTAAGTTTCTGCCCGCAGAAATTTCTGAATTGCAAAGCTTAAGTCTCTGCTGCAAGGGTAACTTTATCGTTGCTAAAGCGGAAAATAAGAGCATGGGTACGAAGACTGCACTAAGAAATGTACACAAGATGACGAGCTATCAAACAAAGGAAGAGAAAGAATGTTACAATGTGCCTTGCGCGTTCGAAAACCGTAAATGACATATACGCAAACGTAAACTCGAGCTACGCAAACTTGCGTGTAATTTTTGAAAGAAAGAGTTTACTCACAGAAATTCGCTAAGCTAATACAACGCAACAAAGGCGTGATGAACCGCATAAAAATGTCACCGGAAATGCTCCGAATAAGTTTGTAGGAAATTGAAGTAAGCAATATTAACAACTGTTCCATCACTGTTGAACTGTTATCGACCGACAAATCCATCATACTCTCGTGAGAGTTACTTTGCAGTCAATATTTCGAGCTTTAAAATCATATTTTGATAGGGATTTAAGAAAAGAAAAGCTTAAATTATGGTATTATCACGCCCAGATACCGGGTAGTCAGCGAGATCAGTTTTCAAGTCACCTTAACTAAACAAATATGCTAACCGGAAACCTGAAACTGAAGAAGCCATGCTCATACAAGTAGCAGGAAAACGCACGTGCGGAAGACCTCATAAGCCTATGGACGACAAACCAGCACGCAAGTTAGACCACGAAACTTTAACTCAGACTAGTAGATAATGTTCGAAGTTGAGTAGTGAAATAATCATTTCATATTCTGCAAGTTACCACTGAATACAGTTCATTCAGATACGGAAGTTACAAATGATTAATTAGCCAGGATATTCTTCTAGAGTGTAAACAAAATTCGTTTAAAACCCAACAAAACTGAGCACGTGAGTTGAGTTCTACATGCGAAACTCCCGTAGACGAGGAAAAACTAAACTTTTACGAAATTTATGGTTTGAAAATTATGTCACTGGAAACTCCATTAAAATTCGAGGCAGCGAAATTTCAGGAAATCGGTTTGCCAAGTACACCACGTTGGCGAGAGCAGGAGTTATTCCTCCAAGAGAGGAGAGCGTATAATAAAGACAGACACGAAGACACTTTTGCTAGAGGTCGGATGCACCGGCTTCCTCCACGCGAGACATCAGAGATAGAAATGAGAGATGCAACTCACAGAACCAGTAATAATCGCATCAATTTCACTCATTTCTAACAAACGCAAAGTTAAGTCAGTAAGTCGATAACGAGAAAAACGCGTAGGACTTGCACATAAAAAATAGGCGCAAACGCATAAATCCAAAGCTGCACACCCATATAGTTGGGAGGGGAGCAGGGGGTAATGAGCTAAAGTTACCAGCTTTATTGAATTGAATTTGTTACTTGAAAATGGAACTACTTTAATTATGCGATATTAATTATACATAGAATCCATGACACAACGTAAACGTAGTGCCTAATTAATAATTTAAAACAATGGTGGACACTCATTTGTTTCGTTGGCATCTGTCAAATCGCTACACGCCAACCAGTGAAGAATCTGATTACGTATCAATAACTGCTCGGACGTACATTTCAAGCATTTACTAAAGAGTATAATACAAAATCGTGACAGACTACACCAATTTATACTTCTAACTTACTGACATCCCCCTGATTCAATTTACAATTAAAATAAGCTTTGATTTCACAATTTCTTCCAGATCGAATCCTATTTTCGATAAATTGCGAAAACTTCCATACTCGAGCAAACGCAGATAAACAGTTAATAGATCAAAACAAGGTTTTTATAGATTCGCTTCTGAACACGGTTTAAAATTCCAATGGGAAAGTAGTTTCGAGCATTAGAGACGAATTATTCAGAATCAAATACACACGAACAAGTTATGTCTGGGCTGTTTTAATGCAATTGTTAATCAATTCTCAGTATACAGAAAGTGAAAGAAGAAACAATATTCTACATTTATACCCACAGAATACGAAGCTTCATACAGTGTTTATGCAGCATACTGTGTTAGTCCTTCAAAGCAACAAATCAATACAACAGGAGTGTTGAAGATCTACAGAAGCACCGAAGAGAAATCCATCGAAACTCATGGCCATCGCAGGTCCGGTGTTAGTTACACGGCATGCAGCAAAGCCCTCAGGCCCTCACCCCCATTTGATGTTGAATAAGATTCATCGTAAGACGGGAAAATGCTGCTCCTCATGTGGTGATTGGATGGAGTGTTCCGGGTACCAAGAGGCTTTCTCGCAGATTCATCATTACCGAAGAGTCTCCCCTTGGTGTCGGCTGCAGGACTTGGCGAAACAGGGCTCTTAGGGGCGGGAGGCGATTCGGGAGCAGGAGAAGCAGGAACCTTGTCTCCGCCCTCAGAAACATCGCTGCCATTCGTACTGGAGTGAGAGCCGTTACACTTACCCTCGCCATTCTCAACAGCACCGTTCGACTTACCAGGAGAAATGCCATTTGTTTCGGGGCAAATTCCGTTAGAAGTCTTATGATCAGATGAACCGTTTGCTTCTGGCGAGCTCACTCCATTACCAACAGGCTTTTCTGAAATTTCAGCATCCTTGATAGTACTTGCATCAGTAACACCATTGGAAGAACTAGATTCACTACCAGTCGATTCAGAAAAAGACTCGCTAGCCGTACCATTGCTGGTTGATGGAGCAGCATCTGACTGCTCAGATGCGTCTGCGTTGGTAGAGCTGGCTTCCCCAGACTCGGTCCCAGCTGCGGCTTCAGCAGCTGCAGCAGGGGCGGACTCTTCCACAACGGCCACGTCTGGTTCAGCCGCGTCCGGGGCGGGCTGAGAAGGGGCAGCAGCACCTCGGGACTTCGTCGGCAGAGGGGCGTCGTCGTCACCAAAGCTGATCGAAGATCCTCCGCCAGGTGGCTTGAGTACTCTGCAATATAAATATAAATAATAGGTTTGGACATCATAGCACGGCCGTGGAAACAGGGACCGAATGAAAATAATGAATGTTTAACGATGCTTCATTTATTGCAGTTACAATTCTAACTGTAAAATGGTGATGCGCTACCAGACAGGTTGTAGATCGACTGCGGACGCTTCCCTAAGAAATTACACAAAGCTTAAGCGTCGACGAACGTACTTCAAAAACCGCACGAAATTTACTTACACCATACAATTTGAAAAAATTCCCAAGTCAAATTTTACAACAGTTCTCACTATTGATGATTAGTTATAAAGGTTAAGAACATGACCAATAGTGACCCAAATTTCTCGAGAAAACTATGAACATATTTTCGCCCGTTTTTCAAAAGCACAATTGATGTTCCAATTGAATGAAAGAAGAGGTGGCAAGCGCCGACGTCGTCACACGTTGACGCTAAAAATACTCTGGTGTGCACGTGACTCGCAGTCCGAGACCCTCGACTCGTAGGCGGCGAAATGCGGACGCGGCGCCGCTGGGAGCGTCCTGTACCGACACCTACACGTCATCATCAAAGAGAGGGAAATATTCACAGGAGACCGTGATCATCCGAGGGACTTCATTTCAATTCACTCGCATGAAAACTACACGAGAGTCGTTAGAGTAGATCATGTTTTCAGGTCATTTCTCATCGAAACTTTTGACATTTGATTAGGAGCGTTGACCACGTAAGTAATGTAAATAATTCATAAAATATTTGAAACTCTGTACGTTAAAAATATCAAAGAAATGGAAACAGAAGCTGAAAAGCTATCGGTATCCTGTTGAATTTTGAGAATTACAGAAAATTGTTAAGATGGCTAATAGTTTACACCGTTTAGGTAGGGAACAAAGCTCTGAGAATAAGCTGGAAAAAGTGTCACGCAAACCCGCGTGGGTGCCAGTAAATCTAGACAATGCTAGAAAGCTCTAGTTTTCAGTAAAGTTTTTAGGAACAATACGTTTTCTTTGGCTTTTTTATTAACTGTCATAATAAAATTACGTTTTCCTAAAACTAAGTTTATTTGTGAGATTAAAATTGCCAGTCACAAGCTTATGCTTCATGATGCCATTCCGCTCTGTGTCGAGATCATTCACAAAGAGAAAGTAGGAAGGTACGAAACAATTTTTTTTCACAGGGAGATGCTTGCACATTTGTTTTGTGCTTGAATCTCCGGTATTTGTTAGGAACATGCTAAACTTAGTGCGTGGCAAACATTTCGGTTAATTAGTTTTAAAGTCGTGCAAAACTATACTGGCCAGTTTGATGATACTGCTGGATCATATTTACGGATAGGCCTAATATTCAGTTAAACGGGAAAATTTCACTGGAGCTAAACTTAGATCGAATCGTGAAAATTTTATCACGGTGAAACAGGCGTTCATGAATATTACTGTGTGTGTGGAAAAAAATAAGTTGAATCAAGCTTTCGTCGTATATACAATATTTCGTACGTGTGTGTATTCCGTTGAAGATCTAGACTCAAAACTGCTTTAGTCCTAGAAGGCCAATTACGAATCATTTTCAACCCTTGATAATGTGCAATTCAACCACTCTTCAGACAACTATTCTCAAATAAAAATCGAATTGGATATTTGACTCAGACGCGTCTACCAAAAACCACTGCTACCATCCATACTACGGGAAAAGTTTGTGGCCTACGAGTATGCTATAAGCGCAATCTATCAATTCATCAAACAGAAAAGCAATAAGCGATGGGTAACGACTGAGGCTAGGTAAACTATCTCTCTGATACGGTTATAAATGATGCACTTTGAGTATTAACACCTACAGAATTTAGGTCTCCACAATTTTAAATAACAATGAAGTGAACATCCTAACAGTTCCAATAAAATCAGGAGCAGTCGTCTGGGGTAAAGAAGAGCAAGCAGAACAAGGGCAGCGAAGGGCACCGAGCTCGGCCTGCGGTGCTCATGTCCGCCTCGAGATCAATACCTCTGAGTGAAGGCGACCTTCGGTGGTGCACTACCGACAATTCGGATCCAATGGGATCTTTCCCGACCATTATCCCATGGAGTGACCCATTAAAACAATCATACCATGCTTACAACGAAGGGTGGATAAAGAGAGTAAGCATGAAGCCCACCTCATCGATTCGTAAATTCCTCAACAATATGCTATTCAAAAAGGCTGAGTGAAAAAAAGTAAACCAAATGAGCACAAAAAGATGAAAAACCTAAAAATTGGGCAAACATCTGAAACTCAAAATCTGAACATGCACGACTGATGTTATCAATTCGTTCCACTGCCCACACCCCTACGAAGTACATGATGCCCCTTGCTGAAGTGCTGCACCAATAGAGGCCCGTTGCCATGATCGCAGATTACTGTTGTCGCGACCGGCATTCCTCGTTGTACCCCCTTATCAGTGACAGTGACGCAGAGCGCATGAAGCGGTACCGTTTGCACAGCACAACCCAGTTCATTAATTCTGAAACCAGTGATACTGAATGGGTGGAAACGTTATCGACGGTTTCAGACTACGATAATGCGTATTTTGTGCATACAAGCTAGAAACACAAAACGGTAAAATAATTGTAGATTCTCTGGTGGGCGAACAAATCTTTTGAATAGCATTTTCATAAACTAACATCTGCTGCCACTACATCAATATATTAAAGTAATTTATTTCCCACCTAAAAAATACACCGGCGAACTATGGTTTACCTACTTCAAGGTTTCTTAAAACAGAAATCTCAATTTGAACCTAAAACTTAGGTCTCAGAACCGACACTTCCACTTTGTAAATTTGGAGTTCAAAAAATGAAAAACATCTGGTATCCTTGAGCGTCTTAGAAAAAGCTATTTGTATTTCGCATACTTAAATTAAATAAAACTGATGAACAAGCAAAACATAACACCCTAGTACTTTTAAAAGTTGACAGGTACAGGTATTCAAATATAGTTTTTATAAATCATGGTGTGATATAGAAAATATACGTAATCTAGCACCTAGGAGCAATGCACGGAGAAGTTTCGCATTTTGGCAGCGGTAATTACGGGCACAAACGGACAACGGTAACCTATAAGACTGGAAAATAGCCGTCCAAATGCTGAACTATTTCTGAAAGAACCTATTCCCAGGCACATCGCATACTTACACTTTTCTTAAATTTACTGTAAATTAATAAACTCAACAACATAGAGATTCCTAGTTGCTCATGACCCGAGAAACAGTGAAAAACTTAAATTAAGAGTGAGACGCCACAATTTCTAAAAAGAGACAAAAATGAACCAAGTTAGGAATTACAAGAACAAATATAGCCAATACTGAACACTTCCGATCCCTTTTCAGTGGTAAAGAAAAATAGCGCAACACAAATATTAGAGAAGGTCGAGAAAATTCGAATAATAAATGCTGCTGACAAGCGCACTTCACTGGACCGTCATCCATAGAATCCGGTGTGGAGAGAAGACACATTCATCACTGCACAGAAAAGCATTTGGAAAAGCAGAAATTGGGCGATGTAAAATATGAAACCAATACTGTGGAACACATTTCATTTATTAAAGAAATAATTATAAAAGAACACATAACACCAAACATCCACAGGACGTTACAACACTATAACCTGAAATCCAGAGCATTGCTATCCCCTCTAGTATGATTCATTCGAGTTTAAGAAATAGTCACGGAGTTCATTATCCAAAGACACGTGAACCTTCTAAGCCAGCCCGACATTCCTACGGCCTGAGATCTATAACTAGACCTCATCCGAGTGTTATGTTAGCTCGCTCAATACGACGATCCTCCCACTGCGGCACTGAAGAGCAGTAAAGCCTCCTGGCAGGCTGGGTTCAGTACACAGTAGAAAAGCCGTCACCTCGGCGAGGAATTACTCACCTGACTGCTTTAGGGCTGGGTGCAGCTTCGCACTCTAGCTTGGGCTTGCCGCCGGGCGGATGTGTTACTCTGGAAGGTAGCTTCAATATTAGGGCTTAACACACCTGAAGCTTAATATTGAGGTGTTTGCCAAACTGTTTATTCTTGTGCCCTTTTGGATGACGATGCTCAAACGTCCGATATGATTCGGTATACTTTTTTGCAGCTGAAATTCGATGGAATGAAATATGGAAATGAAATAGAGTGTAAGGTCTCTCAGAGATCTTCCGATATAAGTCTGATATAACCGAATATCAATACAAGGAATATTTACGTCAACGTTCCTAAAATTTAGAAATGAGAAACTTCGCAAAACTAACCGGAAATTTTTATATTCACAGGTTAGCGCTGAGTTCAGGATGGCTGAAGTTAAAAATGGAAAAAACCTGGACTCGAAATAACAACTAGAACGATTCTAACAATACGAACTTTCAGAATGAAAAAATAACGATTGTAAGCAAGACAACGTAAGTGCATGAATCTTTCTCGTTTTTTTTAAGGAAAAAATATTTTATGTTTAAACGCAAATATGAAATCGCATTTGGAAAAATAGGTATTAGCAGGTTTTATTGTGCAGTAACAGCTAGCACTTTTTTCCAAGGTAAGGCTTAATTACAGCATTGAACAAGAAGTGAAATGAGGTACAAGTAGTCTTCGATGCATATCGTACTTGATTTCGGTACGATTAGATGCGTGTTCAAAATTTTTGTTCCGCGTTTCCAAACATATTCTCGAGTCAAAAAACCAAATACCGATACCTAGAACAGAAATTTTGGCCTGCATGTACATATAATTTTGCAAATGGCTCCTGAGACCAGCTCTTCCCTTGTCACTACAATCCCGTTCAATTCGCAGCCACAAACGGCCACCATGAGGAGTGCGGGTCCCCACACCTATGGTCAGTCACAGAGTCGCAGCGGCCACTCCGCGCCTGGCCCCTCAATAATCAATGTGATCACAGGGCGTTGTAGAGGCCTCGTGGCTGCCACTCGACTCCTATTGATCAAGATCAGTCTGCGCCAATACATATTCCTTAAAACTTTAGATTCACAGATTACGCGGATTTGAAGGTCTCGAAGGTTACACATTTCGAAGTGCTGCCTTTGCCGAGGAAATAAGCAAGAGCAAACCGGAAATTAATTTGTATATTCGACATTTTCCGTACAAAATCTTGCATGTTGTTAATTCCTTTTCAAGTTTTTAGTTAATATGTTAAATTACTGTGCACGGTATACTTTATTTCCTTCATATCTTATCGTTAATCACAAACATTCAAAATGACGACCATCGCTTACAAGTTATCAAGTGATGTAAGTTGAGAAATAATTCAATAATGAAGCCTTTAAAAAAATCATTGGAAGACGGCTAGTTTTTCAATCTCCTCAAATTCACAACCTTCGACGAAATCCAATTGCCAAGAAGGCATTAGAACCAAGCGATCACAGCTCCTGTAACAAAACGAAGAGGAGAGACTGACTGAAATTAACGAAGTAAGCGCTCTAAAAGAAGGAGGAGGACGCGACTTCACAGGCGGCAGTTTCGCAGCCTAGGTTCCACGAAGGCGAGTCCACGAGCCAGCGTAAACACACAAGCAGAGACAACACCCACAGCAAGGTGACTTGCCCAAACTTTCTTTCCTTACAAGAAGATTCATGAGGCGTGAATATTCAACCCGGACCGCCTGATGAGCAACCTGTACCCTGTGTCTGGTACACACGAACGTGTTCTCCATAGACTAGGGAACTAAGCGAGTACGAGAAAGGTCTGTCAGGGAGAGGAACTCCTAGTTTTCTGCGTCGTTGTCACCCAACACGCATATAAAACTAGCTCGACAAAATATTTCCTCAGAACGCTAAACCTTCGCAGGAAATGTCACAGAGTACAATGAACACCAACTGAATTGAAACAGCAACCAGGTTATGGGAAATTGTACGTATTTAACAACATTCCAACAATAAATATTGCTCTTCACCATAAATAAATTCTTCCTAGTATGGCGCGTAAGTTACATGATCACGCAATCACTCCAGACACTTGTTTGCGAGAGAAAAAAGACCGCAGCAACAATAGCGACGCTGTCCATCGCAATAACTATCTAGATTATTGAACGACCACGTGGTCAAGCAACGAGATGAATCATCGCAAGAGAAGCTGAGTCGCTGAGCAGCCTGAGCTCAGTGGCCGCGTTCACGTTGGGGGCGGCCTTGGTTGTCGCAAGCTGGGTATTGCAAACCGGGTGAAAGTGAAGGCACTGGAGACCATGTGAACTAGCGCTAAGCAGCTTTAGAAATTCGCAGTATATATGATACCCGAAAATTCCTTAACGAGCAAGTTTGAATTCAACAATTCAAAATCAAGTGTACCCAGAAGAGACAGCGCTCGGGCGCGCAGATGTGAGGGGGAAGTCGGTCACGACCATGAAAGGGTCCTCACAGAGCATGCGGCGAGCAGTGTTGTCCACTGACACGGGCTGCCTTCCTGGAACTTGCAATTCTCAAAAAATAAGCGGCTTGACTAATAAACAATAAATGAACACGACAAACAGAGTGAGTCACAATGTAGGAAAATGTTCGTAACTACCACATATTAATCGCTATCGTAGACAGAGTTTCCCTTTCGAAACATAGCTCTACAATGCGGACAGAGGAGCCAAATGTTGCAGAGTTCAAGGGTGTGAGTCAAAGAACGCAAGGAAGCAAAACAGTTGTGCCCAACAACCCTCATCACTTCAATGCCACACCGCTCTGCGCAGCCCTAATAAGGCCCCAACGGACACAACGGCCACGCGCCATACTCCACAGCAACGAAGAAGGAAGACTCAAATCAATATTATTTCGAAACAGGATTGCACGGCATTTCTACACTTGACTCTCACAAAAATTACGTCGAAGGTCAGCACAAATATAACCTTTGTATAATACTCGTACTATATAACCGATGGCTACTCCGAAGCTGGGTCGTCGATACTATAAAAGGAATGATTCAAACCACCTCCACCCATTAAAATATAAACACCTTAAAAACAGCAATACCTAACTTGGCAACTGTTCTTGCCACTCTACATTACATTCACTTTTTAAACATCTGGTAACTAATGTGACGCGTAAAGCTCTGACTAGAATTTACGAACTCCCGTTTTCTTCATTCGAACATTCATGCAAACACCGAAGAACAAAAAAAAGCTAGTTTGCACCGAGATATAAAATCCGACGCGAATGGTATCAGCAAGGATACGACTACGAGGTTCAAACAGATTCCGCAATGAAAAAGTACGCTCGAGCAAACAAATTTCCACGCCTATTCATGCGATAAAACATACAACCAGCATGGAATGAGAGTAAAATTATTGCATCATCATTGCTGCTAGCTTTTCATTCGCACATCAAACAGACCGACACGTACAACGGCCCGAGCAGCAAGCGAGACGACGGCCTGAAACACGCTTCGATAAGGCGTATCCGTAGCTCAATGCCTCCATTCTTTAGCTCAGGTCCAGAAACACGTCAAGAGACACGTACATTATCGTGACAAGAGACAAAGCTAGAAAGCAGGACTGAGAATAATAATGCTACTAAAGTAAGATATGAGGATGTTACGATACTATAAAACTATCCCTCAAAAAGAACAAGAGCTTGCACAATCTCAGCATATAGCGCAAGCGCAGACGACGCATTAAGGAAGGTATCCCACGGTAGGTACTGAGGCGCGGCATTAGCCGTGGCATAAAAAGAAGAGTGAATACTAACTAGACTTTTCCTCAATTGATCCAACGAGCAAGTGTTGATATTAGTCATCGAGGCAGAA
>VOMN01010646.1:0-12805 GCA_014899125.1 Orchestia grillus
TGGCTGCTGCTGTGGCTGCTGCTGTGGCTGCTGCTGTGGCTGCTGTTCACCAACTGCAAGAGCGACACACAATCGGCGCATGAGACACACAAGCTCACTCTATAAGCCAGGCCAACTGCAACCGCGAATTGAAATGACGAGTTCTTAAATACCTTGAAAATCGTTCGGGCTACAGGCCACACTGGTGTGTTGTTCAAGATCACCGTGTTTAATCTTTCTTTCCCAAGGGAAACAGCTGTCTCTCTCGTACCGAACCTGGGCCTTACTAAAGCGGTATCACTCGAGCATGAAATGTTTTGCATCTGGGTTGAGAGAGCTATGACTGTACTCCCATGATACCAAAGTTGATTGAGAATGTTCAGATCGTGGTAACGAAACAACAANTAAGACCACACAAATAAATAGAACATATAAAGTAGGCCTTCGCTCTCAGGAGTCTCTGGTTCAACATCGCACCTTTCGTGCGAACTATATTTTTCAATCAAGAAACTGCAGAGAATCATACAAAAAATTCTGCAACGGCATTTTTAGAATTTTACCAGCCCCGTGGAACCTAAAACGCACCATGCATTTATTTATCTTAGAGATTCGTTAGAAGTTTGTATTGATTAAAAGTGGTGAGGACATCTCGAGCAATTTGAAGACGCCGAGGTTGAGACAACACAGCACTCAACTCAAATATTAAGAAAGGGAAATATCAAGTTGATATTTTTAGAACGGCTGAATACACCTCAACTCCTTAACCTTTTAATGGGTATTGACATCATATGATGTCCGCGTGGCTGTTGCATTCACACGGTCGCTGTCGCTTACACATACCGTGTGAAAGCACCGCCAACCTCAAGATAATTTGCGAAGGGGTTAACATCTCATCTTCTCCCTTCATTAATCGTCTAGAGGTGTGAGATACATGTCTTTTCTAGACGCATTTCGTCCCTGACTTTCTCTCCCTGTTTCTATACATTTCTTTTTTTTAAGCTCCCCACCTGCAACCAAATCGTTAAAAGCGCAATTTTATAGCTTTAAAAAGATAATCGCAAAATTTATTGCGGGCATTAAAAACAAGGATCTGGCAACTGGTCAAAGAACAGACTCCTACATTTCCTAAGCAGGACTTGAAGTCTCACCTCAGGCTTGGTGTTAGAAGGCGGCGGTGGCGGAGGTGCCTGTGATCTGGTGTTGTAGCCGCTGCTGGGGTGGGGCGTCGGAGGCAGAGGAGGCGGAGCTTGACTAGGAGGCGGTGGAGGAGCAGAACTTGGAGGTGGAGGCGGTGGGTTGCTGGGCGGGGGCGGCGCAGGAACGGTGGGCCTAGAGTGGGTGGACGCTTTGCCTATCAAGGCCCTGCCCTCGNTGAGGGGCGGCTTGGAGAACTGAGGAGGTGGGGGCGGCGGCGCGTGCTGTCCATTGGCCTGCAACACACGACGTCCCTTAGGCATTCCAACCCAAACTAAATTTACGACTTCTATCGATTGTTTTCGTCTATCATCACATACATTTCAAATTTCTTGTAGCACAAATACGGCACATAAAACAATTAAGAGGATCATACATGATTCAAATTTTATAAAATAATCCTTTCCACGGACATTTATTTAATTTGAACATTTTATACGACTGTACTCAATGAGTACGCTAGGGTGGTGCGGGTGAGCCAACCCTAGCATGACGGCTAAAGAACGCCCTTTTCCAGCGATGGTGGGCATCAATTACGACGATTCAGTATGAAATTATTCGCGTTAGACCCAAATTAGCAGAACTCGTCAAACACGCGATTGTATCACGTCACATGCCTATGTGGGTAGGATGAGGTACGACCACGATGGTCAAATGGGGACAAAAATGGCACCATCGTCGTTTCAAGTGTCAACTCTTGAGTCTTGGACAAATAGTTTGTCCCGGGGACATAAATAATTTCTAAGGGGGACAAAATAATTTGCCCAGAGGAAAGAAATAGTTTGTCGTGAGGCATGAAGTAGCTCGCCCCCGGGAAAGAAATAGCTTGCCCTGAAGAAAAAAATAGCTTGCCCTGAAGAAAAAAATAGCTTGCCCTGAGGAAAGAAATAGCTTGCCCTGAGGAAAGAAATAGCTTGCCCTGAGTGCATAAAATATTCAGCGTACCAGGAGAACACTGAGATGAGACCTACGAGTCTCCGATGAACTCTAAGGGTTGACATTCCAAGAGGCAAAGTGCCTCACCAATTCTGAACCGTCTACATAAACTAGTTTAGTGGCCACTACTGTCGTGACGTTGAGAGTTTATATACCACAAGAGCCGCTTCAACGTAACAGAACCGACACCTCAGCGACTTAATATGGGCACGGAACTATGTGGACTTGGTTTTCGAAGGATCTGTACGTAGCTCTGCTACTTCGAATGAGCTAACATGAGTAACTACTTCTCAGTGAAGTTTTCCAGTGATTGCATGATGAAAAGACCTCAGATGAATGGTTTCTGGAGAAGTGTCTCATTATTTATAGAAGCGATATAACTGCCACCTGTCTTTGAAGACGGTTGCGTGCACTGAACCAGTTAATCAAACGCGTACGATTTAACAGCTGCGATATGTATGATGTTCAACACTTAGTGAACGAAAGATTTATGAAAAATACTATCCTAGTATCTTCCACTGGTAGGTCATTTTTATAATTGATAAGGAACAACGACCGGTGGGTCTTGCTATGAATACTACAGCTCCAGTACAGCTAGCAGTGGCACGAGCAAGCATACAGAACCTGTGTTGCTCTTGAAAAAGTAGCAGTAGTGACAGCAGCGATTTATTAACTCAGACTATCTCGCACTGAAAAAGAAGGCACCATAAGTATGGTCTTAGAAGAACGGGGAATCTATGCACATGGTGTGTTCCCACACAAGATCCCATGCGCATAGAAACAGCAAGTTAAGAAGGAAAAGGAATAAAGAGGAAAACAAGGAATCATTAGTGAAGAAGGCATGAAAATGGAAAATAGCAAAGAGGGCACGAAAGATAGAAGTCCCAAAGGGCTAGCTAAAGCAGAGGTAATCTAACAACGTTTCCCTGAGGAAGCTAGTCCCCATAGCATGATAGCCAAACCTAACCAGCCCAACCCTATTGCCTATCCTGTGCCTCCTGAGAAGTCCTCGAAAATGCCTTCGACGAGCCGTTCCCTTCATGAATGCACGGAGAAGTGCTAGAGACGCACCAGTTTGAGGTACAAAAGACCGAGAAATTGCAACACTGCAACGAAAAGCTTCTCCCCTAACATGAGCTCAATGTTGTCAGAGGAGATCAAGAAATGGGTAACTCACAGTCAGACTAGATATACATCGGCTTCCATTTTTACTGATTTTCAAGAGTATAGTTCACAAAAAAAAAGAACAGAACATTATGCGTGGTTCATTCAAAACTACCCATGGTTTCTCATCTTTCATGGTGGCTAAGGAATAATCCTGAGTTATAGACACGGCAACAAAGACGCCTGCACGCTGCGCAGTGCAAACGACGAGCGTCATGAGCTGCACAGAAAATGGAACTCTTTCCTAGAATGGATGACGAACATTAACTCGAGCCTTACGGGCAGTGCGTCACAGAAATTCTATCCATTGAATGCGGTTTGTCCAGCAAGATACAGCGGAGGGATGCCGAGGATGTGTTCACTGAGTGAGGTATGAAATAACAAAGATGGAGAGCGAATGCGTAGCGATGGTCAAGTCAAGCTCATCACTTCAGCGAGAATCCGACACAAAATACCTCGTAAATGAAATATGAATACGAATAACTGAAAAAATTAGTTTCACACAAGTCTTGTTAGTTATTATATAATGAATTAGGGCTGTAATACAAGATATTTCATTAAACAAGGAGAGTATAATTGTTTCATGTCAACTCATACCGCATGCACGAACATTTAGGAGGGAGGCTGTGAGAAGCTCGAAACATGTGGAATAAAAGGACTGATTTGGATTAATCGTAACTGAAGTTGCTACGAAATCCTAAGGAAGTTTACAAGTTTTCGTAGAGATTACGAATTTACGTGCAACTTTATGAACAGTAGCATTATCTCTCCGAAGAAAAAATCGGAACACAATTTAAAACGACTCACAGACCGCTACTGATCGCTCTACAAACACGAAATTGACGGGAATTTGACAGTCACAAGCTTGGTTCAGAATTTCAACGCTCTGAACAAAACCGATCCTACAAATAACCATAAGGACATTCCACTGACTCTTCACAAATAAGCTTTCCTACTTCAAGATAACATTTCCTTTTCAAGTGAGTCGTACAAGGGAGCGAGATGAGCTTTAGCAAACTGAACTAATTATTTGAGTCATCTTCGTTGTATTGTCCTCTCGAGTTATCGTGACGCATCATTCAACAAGGTACAAATGCACTGCAGTATTTAGCTAGAACCGAAACTTGTTTTCCCACACAAAGGTTGCGAGGCATAAAAAGAAGTACGAGACCAAATGAAACAAACAGCAAAATTCTGGCGTGACCACATAACCGCGGCTACTCATTCATCGAAAAGGTCGAGTTATGTTTAGACGCCTTTAGCGATTACAGAAAACATCCCCAACGGGAAGCAAACATCAGTTTGTACATGGGGGTGTGGTGACAGAGCGCCACACGGACTGCGACATCAAGTCGCTAAATCGTGCGAGCAGCTTGGGGTACTTACTTGGATTGGACACCTCAAGACCAGGCGCACCGGTTGCTGCGAACGTAGAACTAACCCAAGGGGAAACAGTCTCAGCAAGACTGCAGCTAACTTTGTATGAGAAACTAGCTGTACTCTAGCGTACATCAGCAACTAAACTACAGCTAGCTATAAATGAAAAATGAGCAGCAGTCGTACGTCGTTAGCAATGAAACCGTACGAAAAACGACTAGCAGCCCTCTGATGAATGATCAATCGTTGTACCATTGGGTCCTTTAACCCCATAATGACCAATCGCATTTCATAAGAACATACACAAACATTTCAGCCTAGCCTTAAACCCCCAATACTGCGCTCAAAACGAGGTTGATTATACACACAAGTGATTTAAATATGACGGCCGTTGACGCGACACTTCGTTCACCCCAAAAATAAGCAGGCCCTTCCAGGGCCGAGTGACCTAGTTCTTACTTGCACGGCGGCGCCCTTGGGTGGAGGTAGAGGCTTGGAGTTGCTGGGAGGTCTCGGTGGAGGTGGCTTGGAGGAGGGAGACGGGAGGGATGGGGCACGGGAAGGAGGAAGCGGAGGGGCGCCGCCACTGGTGCGCTGGGGGCACGCTGGACTAGAGGCCTGCGGGGCACAAGGTGGCGGTGACACCTCGATGCTGCTAATGCGGGTGTTGGGGTCTGTGCTACTTGGTGCAGTGCTGCTTGAAACTCGGGCGCTAGCAGCTCTACTGCTAGGGACTCTACTACTTAGTATGTTTCTATGTTGAATTTTACTCTTGGATACCTCTCTCATGGAAATTTTCCTGTTTGGCATTATACTTTTTGATCGCTCGCTGTTTGATATTCTACCGTTTGGTCCTTTACTGCTTCGTACTTTACTGCTTTTTACATCGGTGTTTGGCAGTTTACTGCTTTTTACAACGGTGTTTATCAATTTACTGCTTTTTACATCGATGTTTGGCGATTTACTGCTTTTTACATCGATGTTTGGCACTTTACTGCTTTTTACAACGGTGTTTGGCACTTTACTGCTTTTTACAACGGTGTTTATCAATTTACTGCTTTTTACAACGGTGTTTGGCACTTTACTGCTTTTTACATTGGTGTTTGGCAATTTACTGCTTTTTACATCGATGTTTGGCACTTTACTGCTTTTTACATTGATGTTTGGCACTTCACTGCTTTTTACATCGGTGTTTAGCAGTTTACTGCTTTTAGCATCGACGTTTGGCACTTTACTGCTTTTCACATCGACGTTTGGCATTTTACTGCTTTTCACATCGGTGTTTGACATTTTACTGCTTTTAACATCGGTGTTTGGTACTTTCCTGCTTTTCACATTGGTGTTTGGCACTTTACTGCTTTTCACATCGACGCTTGGCACTTAACTGCTTTTCACATCGACGCTTGGCACTTTACTGCTTTTCACATCGACGTTTGGCACTTTACTGCTTTTCACGCCGGTGTTTGACACTTTTCCGCTTTTTACATCGGTGTTTGGCATTTTACTGCTTTTTACATCGGTGTTTGGCATTTCACCGCTTTTTACGTCGGTGTTTGGCACTTTTTCGCTTTTTACATCGGTGTTGGGCATTTTACTGCTTTTTACATCGGTGTTCGACATTTTACTGCTCAGCATTTTGCTGTTTGATACTTGTCTCTTTGGCACATCCATGCTTGGCACTGAACTAATTGCAACATCAAACCGAAACAAAATGAGAAAATCGAATTACGAAAGCGACCCCACCGTGCACATAAAATGGATGCAATACCCTCGGGTGGATTTCATAGTCGTATTATTGGGGGTGATTTACTTGAACGTGTTCATTATGCGCCGACCCTTTACCGTCTGCATCGATTTTGAATCAAATTCCAACCTTATTAATTCCCTTAAATTTCCACAGCCTTATTGCACGTACACACAAGGATGCAGCTTGATCCTCCCATCAAGCTACCCGCAGCCTCATCACCGTAACAGTCCTGTCTGTCAAGCGTGACGGCACACAACAAGGAGAGACGGACACGGTCGTGCCGTGTGCACTGAACACGGCACCGGGAGCGCGGTGGCCGCCCTTTTGTAATCAATCACTTATCAGCACCGGCACAGAGCATTGTATGCTTGTATGAAAAACCATTGGTAACGCACTCCCTCTAAGGGGGTATAGGAGACAGTAGGGTTGGGTTAGTTAGGTTCACCTATCGTATGCTAAGGGGGACTTGTGTCTCCAGAAGGAGGGGCACAATTAGGTTGCCTTAGGTACCGATAGGCCTTCGAAACTTCTAGTTTCGGTGCCCATTTTGTTTCTTTCAATTTTCCATCTTCTTCGCTATCTCTTCCTTGTCTTTTCATCTGCTTCATTCTTAACTAGCTGTTCCTAAGCGCATGGGGACCTGCATGGAAACCCCTAGAGCGGGTGGAGGCTACTAGTGAGACTGGACAGGCATACGCTTGTCCAGTCCTCGTTCTTTCTTGTTCATGCTCAACGTTCTCTTTTCTTGGCTCTCTTTGGATCACACTTCACATTGCACTTAGATAGGGGGCCTTAGTCTAACTAATATCTATACTCTCATAGAAGTGCCGTTTTGCGAAAAAATCTATGTATTCTTAGAAATCTATCCACTTGTTTGTTGAGAATGATTTTGTGGCGGCAGCAGACATAAGTTCTCAAGTTATCAGTGGGTAACGCATTCTCCTCTAGGTGGAGAGGGATCAGGTTCAACTCTCGGCTGCGCCAGGGGATTTTTACAGAATGCTTTCCTTGGGGAAGAAAACCGAGACTCCTCACTCCTCACAGCACCTGGGCGCCCTGCCACCTCCTATGAGGCAGCTCAAAACCGATCTGCTGTACCGCACGTCTACTTCTAATTCAATTCCATCCCAAGCCGTCTTGTGCGCCCCCCAGTGCACGGGGCTACGAGGGGAGCACCCAAGAGGAGTAACCAAACAACATACACATTTACGTAATATTGTGCGCTGTTTCCGCTAACTTTAAATACGTTTTCACTACTTGTATCCTACATGCCGTTCATTTAGCAAAGTAGGTTTGTTGGGGAGGAGGTAGTGACAATAACATTTTGGGACGAGCTGTAGTACAGGGAAATACACTTCTAACAAACCTTGTAACGAATATGTTCCTCGGTGAAGACTTACGTGAACCAACGATCACACGGAATTTTTTCATAGGTAAATATACGGACACACGAAATGCACGACTAAATTTAGAGTTATTCACTCCAACTCACACGGATCAGTCGATCATTTTTAAACTATTCCACACAAATCAATGTCATGACCACACCGTTTGCAAATTAGGACAAGGAAATGTCAGTAAAATCAAGCTATTCCCAAAGGTGAGATAAAAATTACAAAATCAAAATGAATTTAAAGAGACTCATTGAACGCAGCTGGGTATACTTTATACCAGGCACTCCAAGTCCAGGATCGCGAGTCGTGTCTGTAATCATGGTATGATCAGTTTAACATTCCATCATGGCAGAAATCAAAAGAAAGCGAATTTACCATCACCACACGTCGCAGAACTCCACATCGCCACATTACAACACCCGAGCTGAAAAAAACACTCGAGGCATTAGTCTACCTCATGCAATGTAAAGCTCATGTAACGTTAGCCGAGACCTTCAGTAATCTTCAGTACTGGTGCTTAAGTAGACTATTTCAAGGTTGTGAATGACAATCCAACATTATTTGATAAGAAACTTTTCACGGATAAGTTGGGAACATTTGAGAAGGGCACGCTAAGGAAATAATTATAATTCTAAGGATGCAAACACTCAAGATATGTTTGAAGCCATTTGCCGGCATCACACAAAAAGCGAGTGCAAATAAGCGGGATATTAATATAGCCTGTTGAGTAAAATTCAACCTGCCGTCCAAAAGCAAGTACGGTAGCTAGGCTACAGAAGCACAATAGCTTCACTACGGGAACAAAAAAAATAACGTTAACGTTGCTTTTTCATGAAACACTTACGGAATCATAAAATGAACAAACAAAAGCACTTGTAAATGGCAGCACCCGCAATATATGAGCAAGCGTTGAGACAGCAGAAAGCTGGGAAATGGGTACCTCTACTACCAACAGACCTCACCCCACATCAATCCCAACGACCCTATAAACGAAGCCAAAGATAGAGAGAACTATGTAAATAAGCACTGAGAAGCTAGCGAAAAATTGTTTCTGAAGTAATAGACTTGTGAAAAAAACGAGGAATGAATACCAATATGCATTCGTATATTTTGAACCTAATTCACATTACGCACCTGTTCTCTAAATGTAAAAAAAATCAAAATTATTCACGTGAATTCAAGTTATTAGGTATCTACGTAATGCCACACATTAATCGTCCGTGCTTGTCTACCAGCATTGTGGGACTAACAGTAATACTGATCTGACTGTAGTGTATTTTAGACTACCAGATACAGAGAGAGAATTAAAATACACTGGAAGTCTGAAGCACTGAGGAAGCTAAATATTTCACTGAATTACTATAGCCTTGATCCAAAACGACTAGCGTATAGTAGATACCAAAACTGATCAATCGAGCCACCTAGATTAGGGTTCCTTCTAACCAGTTGGGTCAGGGCTGAGTCACCCAATTGTATCCGAGTCGTATTCCACCAGCTGGCACAGGGCTGTTGCCCACCTAAACCCAAGTGAGGCGACTTCAAAAGGACCGCACTGACCTGAGGCGGTGGAGGAGGAGCGGGTTTCGAAGACATGCTGTCGAGAGGAGGGGGCGGCCCAGAGGGCGCAGCTCTGCGGTTGGTGGCATCGTGTAAGAAAGACGAAGATGCGCTAAGAGAGGAAGGCGGCTGCGGGTGTAGGGACGATATGTTGGCGGTGTGCAGGTTCGATGATGATTTGGATAATGATCGAGAGGAGAGTGGNTGTGGGGAAGAATGGGGCGTGTGACAGAGGAGTCCGTATGTGAAGGGTGAATGGGGAATCAGGAAAAAGAGTATTTGTTAATATTTGAGCAAGGGTGCAAAGAAGGGAGATGCAAGTTAAGTTGCGTGGAATAAAACTGAGCGAAGAGAGAACGCTACAAAATAAGGAAAAAGTGCATAAATAAGGAAGACAGAAAAACATTTTGAACTCGATAGAGTTAAGAGTGCAATTGGAGATGGTAAGTGAGGTGAAGGCAACACTCATTCCAAGAGCGAGGTGAAGGCAACACTCATTCCAAGAGCGAGGTGAAGGCAGAATGGACCGAGAGACAAAACAGAGATGGAAGGGAACACAAATATATATATACACGTACAGGGTGACCAGCATTCAAAGAGTGCAGGGACATCATGGGCGACGTGACAAGGAGTGTTTGGTGCAACAGAACAAAGAACAAAAGTAAAGGGAATAGGATGAACACGTGCGTAGTTAGTGGCGTGACACCAATTTGGAGTAAAAAGCGGAAAATGCTAGGAAATAATAATGCGGGAAAAATAGCACAACAGGTATAATACAAGCCAAAGGTGCAGGCAAAACATCGAAAAAAGTTCTTGCACGCGAGATAAAAATGCGGTGAAAAACAAACAAACAAACCTCCCGTGAGAGAGAGTAAGTACAAAATATTTAACAAGGCAAAGATATGGTACAAAACGAGCGATTCGTGATGAGAGCGAGTGAATACAAGCGTGAGTAGTTCGTATTGCGGGCGAGGACATGAGGGGGCGGCGAGATGGCGTGTGTGGGCGGAGCAAGGAGTGTGGTGTCGAGGAGCAGCGTCAACCGAGGCAGAAAGCAAAAGCAATCAGCAACATCATTAATGGACACAACCTGTACAGCATCCCTAGGGGCAGCACGGCACTCAAAACACGCATCAACGACAATCTTGGCCATCACTCGGGAGAGCCTTGCTCGTCGGTGCCGCGGTAATGACGAGTCGAGTTAGCTTCTTACCGATCAAGTTATTTCGGTGGGAGGGCTGCATTTACCTTTGTATGAAAAACTAGCTGCAGCCTCATTAACATATGCAATAAGGCTGCATTTAATTTTGTATGGGAAACTAGTTGCAGCCTCATTAATATATGCAATAAGGCTGCATTTACCTTTGCATGGGAAACTAGCTGCAGCCTCATGTGCCTACATATGTATGCAATTGGGCTGGGCTGCACCTACGTCGTTTAGTACAGGGTGGCCCAAAAGTAAGGTACCCTCACTCGCATCGGTAGCACTGATACGTTAACAAATGTTCAGGACACAATTTCACGAAAGGGTATCTTAGTTTTGGGCCACTCTATACAATGAACTTGTGGTATCTTTACGAAAGTGAATTTCGAACCCATACAGAAGGTGAAGGGTTAATCTGAGCACACACACGCCTCCGTGAGGCAGTGGGGGGACGTACCTACACTACACCAGCACTGCCACGCCTCCTACAACAGACTACGCTCAACCACCGTACACGGAAGTACAAACAGGGGCGGTAAAGTGCGTCTTTTGCGAGCTGGACTGTTTGGACGGAATGTCTACGATACTAGGAGTAATTGAAATTCTATGGCAACTGGCAGTTTGATTTGTTTTTTGAACTCGATATTTGTTCGTTCATATCCTATGGGAGCAAAATCATACACAGCCATGCTGCACAAGTGGCACATGGAAGTGGAATGCAAAGGCCGTACATAGAAGTGGCTGTTGCACACACACGGACCTCGCCGCAACCCAGCATTTCACTAACAACGACAACTTTAGTAGCTCGATCCTCCAATTCAATGTAATTCCATTTCGACGACCGTTCTAACTCAATGACGAGTGAAGAAATGCAGATAAACTGAGGAAGTGACACGCACGTGAACATCTCAGAACCCTCCAAAGACGTCACATTCGTACCTAATTGAAGGAGACCAGTTTGTGGAGACAAACAAGATCAAAGCAAACGATACCGTTATTTTAGACCGGATGCAAGTCCACAGCGTTCACATCAGAGCACCAGACCGCACCTGCAGTTTGTCACGAGCTGCTGCGTACTTTTGACATTTTCAAAGGTTCCACAATTTTCAATCTCGCAATCCGTTACGTAACTTTGAAATTTTAAAAACTAAGAGATTTTCCAACTTCTAAAAACCCACTCAATTTTCATGCGTGTCTTAACACACGCGAGCAAGGCTGGGGGCGCTGGCTGAGGTGGCGCAAAGTTAACACAACATGACAATCTAACATTGCACACACAACAGGTAAATCAAGTGTCACACCAGGCCAATCATTGCACACACACAACACCTGTATCAGGTGTCACTCCAGGTTAATCAGTCACAAGGAAATAATCATCAAGTTCGTACAAGCACAGGAGATTATATTCAAACACAACAGGTTCACGGCAAACATATTATTAGGGAAAACTTCATGGAATCATTGATAAAAGCAAGTTTTGGGTACGCAAGTATATCGCCACCAGAAACTCGATAAAGGACTTGCCGAGAGCGCTCCAACTTGTAAGCTGAGAGGAGCGCTCGACAGCACAAATGTTAGCCAAATGAAAATAATTTCAATCTCGGCAATGCTAACAAACGCAAGCGAATCATCACACCAACCTTTACATCACGGTCGAGAGAACGCTGTATCTTACACCGGGGCTATTCTGTTCCTTTTTGTGTAGTTACCTAAATAATTAAAATTCAACGGTAATAAGATTTTAAGTGATTAGTTTCATTTTACTGGCACAGCTTCCTTTGTTTTTGAGGAACAATTCAGAAACAAAGGCTTTCGTTCTCAGAGCGAACACTCTCTTCCAAATAAAAGTAAACTTTTTTGACATATCAATTTACCTTCTATAATTTATTTTTCAACAACCGTAACTTTACGAGGAACTGTCCATTCCCTAGGGTGACGTTACACGAGATAGGAAAGCCTTCGTGTCCTCCAGACCTGAAAACTGTACACCTTTATTTGTGGTATCAAACGTGAACCTTAGATGGTAATGAGGTATTTCCCCAAGACAGAGGGAGTGGGGCACTAACCTTAGGACTGGGGGGCACGCCGTTGTTCTGGGAGTCAGAAGGGGAGGGAGTGGGCTGGTGGGGCTGTGACGGCGCCCACCCTCTGCTCTCCGCTCTAATTGCACCGGAGTTTCTGACCTCACCTGTGGAAAGGAACATTCGGCTCTACAGAGTGTTCCAAAAAAATGTACCCCTTTTTTTGAACGCC
>VOMN01010661.1:0-23936 GCA_014899125.1 Orchestia grillus
ATGAACTCACTATCTCTGCTTGCTAACAAAGCCGCAAGCTCGAGAGTTTTCTCTTTAAAGCAGTTTAGAAAGCCGTCCCAAATTTTTTTCTGCACATCACAATGCCTATTGTAACTCGGAATATTTTAATTGTAGTTCGTTCTCTCCAATAGTCATTGAAGCATAATAAACCGTTGAAAAGAATGAATAGACACATTCCCTTAGAAAAAGTCGATCGTGTTGCGATAACTGTCATATTCCTGTAAATACAAATGCCATGACTTTAGCGTTATTTTCCTCTTAAGCTCAGATATCTTTAAAATGACATCATTACGGAGAAAATGAATGTCATCCGAGGCATTGTACCGTGAATGCTCAGTCAGTTACTCCACTCATCCTCCCTGCGGGTGCAAGATCTCAACGAACTGTAAAATCGTCTCCTTGCTTCAATATAATTCTGAATTATATGGACCTACAGCCATAATTATAATTAGATTATGGGTGAACTGAGTGCCGTAGCGATAGAATTATTCACGGCAGCAAGCTTGGTCTTAGCTTTTCTGAAATATTCATACTCTACGCGAGCGTGTCGCCTTCACAGTGTGGCTGAAACTCGGCGGCTCTGAGCTGAACGAATCTCCTTCTAAATCCTGGGTTTTTGCCAAGACGCTGGCATTTGCACATAGGGAGTTCTCCAGAGATACATAGGGAGCGCAATCTTTGTTAGTTGTTATTGTAAATCGAGTTTTATAAGTTTTATCACCTTCATTTCTGCAGTCAACCTTCTGTATGTCAATTCTGTGCGTCCACGTACGTACGTAAATTTCTACAAAGACAGCGTTCTGAAAATGGTAGACCAAATAAGGTTGTGATCAATCTGTTCTTAGCCGATAATGGTAAATGTATCTATACAAAATAAATGTCGTGGGATTTTTGGAGCGCTGTTGTTTATGAAATTTTTCTAACTTCTAAGCTGCGTATTTTTTGCGAGAAAAGCTTGATTATACTTTGCAGATGAAAGTACATTGTTTTTTAAATAAGTGGAATATTTATATTTTAACCAAAATGCCCAGCATATGAATAAATAATTTGTTAGGTTCGATCTTCCTGAACAGTTATATTTATTTGGTGACCAATCATTGGGAGAGAAGAGTTTTTAATTCCCGCTTTCATTAACATTCCGGAATATCTACATTATCATCGTTCCAGGCCCACTGTCTTTGGCTACGAGAAAACTTCAAGAGTGAGGTTGTCTACGGCATGGCTGAGGTGCCGCTGCTAGTCTGGCCGTCTTTACCGTCCCTGTCAAAATACCACGGTATTAACAATACTATTTACAGCGATGCTTAGAGCTTGTTTTCTCCTAGCATGTGAGTTGCACGAGCCTTCACTCGAGGGTTCAAGTTATAACTTGAATGGCAATGATAACAGTCATTCGAGCATTGCTGCAACCTAACTGACAATTATTTATTTTCTTGATTCCCAAGCATTCGGCATGGCAAGAGTCCCTGCTATATTATTTTCTTCTATTGGCGCATCAGCTGAAGAAATTCGCAGAAATTATTGACTGTAAACCTGAAATTAGTCTCTGAAAGAGCCAAACTTGATGCCATAACACGTACCACAAGGGGAAGCACATGTGTGAGGAGACTTGCAAACTTCCAGAGCCTCTTGCTCTGCGTACCTTCCACGTGATTACTTCTCTTTCAGGCACCGAGTGCTGAAGTTTTTTTGGCCGAGTTTTTCCGTATTTTTTCTTTTCTTGCATCGGCGCACAGGTTTTTGTATGAACTTTCCTAGGGTAATTTATTTGAATTATTACCGTTTTAATGCGTTTTTGCAATTTTAACCTGTGTGTCAGTAAAGCTGAAACGTTTTTTAGAATAAATATCTATCCTTTCAAGGGTATGCATCGTATTGCTTGCCCTTTTCAGTGCGCATCAGACGTACTAAATTGAGCTAGAACTCATTTGTAAGGGTCCAGTGTGAATGCTCACCGTATCCTGCATACGTAACTCCTCTCATGACTCCGTCCCCAAGCTCCACTCAGCTCAGGGCACCGCTGCAAGTCATTTCCGTTGAGATTGTCACTGCCCTGCAAACTCTGACTATTCCTTGCTTCGGTCACTTTATTTCACGGCGCTATTTCCCGCAGATTTCAAGTACATCGTGCGTCGCAAAGCTTGCGCTCTGTTCAAAGAAATTTTCGGTTTTTCCTCATTGATGTTGGGTCATTTCCCATTACACATGAGTTTATTAGTGACAATTTTGGTTTATTGTGCGCATTCGACGGCATGTGACAAAACGTGGCATTTATTATTTCTATTTAACTCATACGTTCTAGCTCTTTGATGAATCTTTATCTTCGATGCATATTTGATGAAGTCTTTATTGCGTATGTCATGTATAGAATGATTTTCTTTTAGCGCCGCTTGTTGAACGCAGATTTTCTCAGATTCTCTGTTAACTGCCAGTTCCCTCGTTCTCATCATTGTGTAGATAGCTGTTTAGATTGGTCACAAGATACATGTTATTTTAATCGATATCAAGACATCGTGTCGTGAGAAAAACTCATTAAATATTTTTACCTTAGTAAGTTCACAAAATGGGTCACACACGTTCGTTGAAATCGGCTTCTGCTTTAGAAACTAGTAATTCGTTCCCCATAGTCCCATTCAGAGCTCTGTAATGTCAGCACTAGCGCCGTCTAACGAGTTGTTCAGGCATCTACACGATTTTTTCACGATTCTCACGCTGATATTCTTTGCTTACTTTCATAGGCGTTCAGAAAAGGATTTTTTCAGCATCTTGTTAGTTTTTCTGCCATTCTTTCTCAGCTAACAAAGACGGGAAATTCCTGGCGGTGGCTGACGGTCTGACACCGCTGAGCAGGACAATCGCTAATGAGCTTGTCGGGCTACTTGGGGTACGGGGCTTGAATGTGTGCAGTGTATGGTGAATTCGTCAAACATTTGTTGAATTTATTCAACCTCTGTTGAATTTGTCTAGTATATGTTGAATTAGTTTAATTTGTCCAACATGCATTGAATTTATCCAATATTCGATGAATTTGTCCAGCATTTTTTGGGATTTATCTAACATTTTTTAATTCAAATTTTTCAACATATGTTGAATTTCTTCAATTTGTTCATCATTTATTGAATATATTCAACAGTTTTTGAATTTCAATTATTTGTCAAACATTAGTTAAATTTGTTCTATTTGCCCAATTTTCAATATTTGTTAAATTTGTTCAATGTTTGTTGGATTTGTCTAACTTTTGTTGAATTTATCCAATATTTGTCGGATTTTTTTATAACTGTGTTTAATTTACCCAAGATTCGTTAAATTTGTCTTCTACTTGTTGAATTTGTCCAATCTCTGTTAAATTTGCCAAACGTTAGTTGAGTCTGTGGAGTTTGTCTAACATTTACAAAATCTAGTGATTTTGTCTCACATAGAAAATAACATACCCATTTGTGTATTCCTTCAGCTTATGGTCTTTACATCCTGTCCTCTGATGTAAAAACAGTTCTTATCAAAAATTTAAACCGTATTTTCGAAATATGGTAGATTAAATTTTTTAACACGACCAACATTCCGTCCAAAGTCAGAACGCTATATCTTCAACACATGGCTTACGCAAAACTGAAAGTTAGGTACAGCCCAGCGAACAGCTGAAAGTCTTATTTACAAAGTGCGATATTAAACTCCAGGCAACGTAATCTCGACCCTCCACTTGCATTTTTACCGGAAATATTCCTGATAGATCAGGAATCTGGCCAGTTACACCATGTAATAAAATTTCACGCTTTTATAGTTCTTGGGTTCAAACAGTGATTTCACATTTGTTGGCCACTGAAAAAAATAAATAAAAAAAATCTCAATGGTAGGCTTTTGCTTACGTGATCAGGTCGGTGCGCTTTTAAATTTGCCGTTCTGCAGTAAAATACCAGAGATGAAAAAAATTATACAAGTACATACTTGTATAAAGTTCCAGCTCATTTGCTGGAAATAAAAGCTCATTTACTATTGTTTTGTAATTAAAGGAATTAGTAAATAAAATTATAATTGGCAGCCACAAAAATCGCTGAACAGTGTTATTCAAAGATTCAGTAAAAGGAAAAACTTCTCCACTCCATTCGCCCGCCCCCTGCGGTCCCTGCAACTCAAGTATAATAACGGTCTTTGAGCGTCGGAATATATTTTTTTATTACTATTTTTGGTGTGATTTTTACCTTTAGATAATAGCCTGGAGCAGTCTTAACATATCAAGCCTTGTGCTGTCGAGGGGAACTCTTGTTCACTGTTTCAAAGGAAAATACTTCACTGAAAGATATTGAAAAGAACGTTGTAAATAGACCTGTTTTAGTTTCAAACAAAGAAACTTAGAATTCAAAAAAAGGATTTCATCTATCAAGAGATCTAAAAGGAATTTAACGCAACTGACAGCATCGAACAACTTCCAGCCCATTCCCTAGTAGACTTTTTATGTAATTTAACTAAGAGATAAAGCATTTTCACTTAAGCTCAAGACCTTGAAAATTCAAAATAATTACCAGCCAGCAAGAACAAATGAGCTCTCGAAATATGACACCAGTTAACTTTCCTCTTCCATGACCTTTTTTCAATTATAAGGCGCGAAGTATTTGTTTACTTCTGGATCTGAATCTGAGTATAGCTGAGTAGGAGATGGAAGAATGTGAATGAAAGGATCAGGAAGTACCAAAAATACGCTGTGAAAGATTTCATGATGCCCATAGATGTCCTATATTGTATTCATTTGTTACGAAAATTTCCTTTGTACTCTCAAAGTAGACTATTTATAAAATGAATTCTATAAGGAGGATGAGATGCAAGTGTCTCGGTTTTTAATGACTAGCCAAATTCGTTGTTTTTCTTCCTTGTCATGATCGTAATTTTTTAAGCGTGTAAAACATTTGATTTAAGCAATGTTGTCTATCAATATGAGAAAGTAAGTTTTAATTCTTTACTTATAGTCTCGTGGTTCAAAACAAGCAAAAAAGTATTGTGTGCTGGCTGCAAAATCAGAAAATGTATTTTTCAAACATCGGCCCATGGTATTCAAACTTCTTGCCTCCATTTTAAACTGTAGGTAGTGTTTTTCATAGAAATTATTACGTACAGAGACCCTTGTGTTTCCTAACGGAGACCGATCTGATCGTGGTCTACAATTAAGATATGTCTCGAAAATGTGAAACATTACAGCAACTCAATTTCGAAGTAACATTTTGCTTGCTCCCTACTCTACTCACTCATAAAGACAGACAAGTTACCAAGCTCCAAGCTGAACGATGGCAACATAACTAAGTTTTTAGCACAGCAACTCGACCTCATCCGCAACAAGCAAAAAAGGGGCGAAAACCGGTGCCGTATATTATTGGGTTGGTCATCAGAAGGCGTTTCCGGCGACCGCAGTGATGGAACAATGCGACTGTCACTCAAGAGCTGTAATTCTCACTCGCCGAGGCAAAACAACTGAAGAGAGCGGAGAGAAATCGGTGTCAGTTGCTGATTTATTAAGAGTAGTCGTGCTTCTCTTAATTGAAGTTGATTGAAATCAATATAATTATTAATCAATCAATTTTTGCTCGCTGAGAGGAGTCGTGCCTCTCCCAACTGAAGTTCTTTGAAATCAGTTCGATCATTAGTCAACCAATAACTAGATTATTGAGAATAATCGTGCTTCTTTTGACTTGAGTTGATAGGTATCAGTATAATTGACGTTCCTGGTAGCTGCTACTGCTTTGTGTGTTGAAGTACGTCGAGGCTCATGTCAAGAAAAGCAATAGCAAGCTGAAATTTTTTAATTATAAATTATTTCGAAAAAATTTCCTTTGAAATTCATAAAGGATTCAGAATCATGCGAACAAATGAATAAAAAAACGATTTTCAGGCCTCTCGATATCGGGTTTTCAGTGTCATTCTGATTCACCTGATTCACAATTGGATAATGTTCTTCAGAAAAAATTATGAAAATACATTGAAAACTGGCAAACTCATTCAAAAAAGAGAAATAAGCCAACAATCCAAGTATCTAGACTCGGTCACTGTTCACGCGGAAGAATTCGACTCTAAACAAGCTCTGCAAACACAGATTACGCTGGAATAATATTTCTCATATGCTGTACGCCTAAACAAAATAACTCCATCAGGATGAATCCTAATTTAAAATAATATACAGTTTGTTAGTTGCTTGCTCGGCTGCTTGCTTGGTTAATTGGTTGATTGTTTACTTGGTTAGTTTGTTGATTGCTTGCTCGACTGTTTGCTTGGTGAGCTTGTTTGCTGCTTGCTTGGTTAGTTGGTTCATTGCCTGTTTGGTTGCTTGATTCGTTAGTTGGCTGGTTGGTTTCTTCGTCCCCCTCAATAGAAATTCATGTGAAAATATCATCCTAAGCATAATTCAATTTCCTGTATATTTTCAAGTGTGACTATAATAATGTGGAACAAAACAAACATTCGTCTGGTCCAGCAGAGCAGGCATGCGATAGTGTTGTACATAAGATTCTTGCGTAGTATCGTAAATAAACGTCATCCAAAGGAAATTAAATGTTTAACTTCATAGAATGCAGTATGATAGTATTTTTCTTAGCGCAGTTTGATTATGAATAGTTGATTTCTAGGGAAACGATGTGGAAGAATTGTGACCTGGCCATTACATGTGTTTCTGGGAAATACCAATCACTTTAAGAAGAAATGGAGTAAGCCTCATTATTTGTGACAGGTGGCGTTTACTGGCCACAGCTCGTATGTCGGAACAGCGCAGCGCACTGACGCGGGATCGGCGGAAATGAGTTCATGAAGTCGGAAAATCTCAATAGCGCCGGAACGGAGTATCAGAAGGGAATTCCCTCACAAGCCATGCAAAGATCCTAAAACTTTTTGTGGCTCGTCGGCAATCGTATGTCAATGTCGGAATCTTTTCAAAGGCGTTGTCATTTTACTCTCGAATCTAATCCATTAAAATCGGTACTAATAACCTCCTTCGCGTGCATTTATTCAGAACAGTTAAAGAGCAGGGTTTGTCTTCAAGGTGACTCTTGGCCAGAAAACGTCTTGCATGTGAACTGCAAAGTTCCTAAAGAAGAACAGCAGAAGCATTTCCTGTCGTGATACGTGCGTAGTCACAGCACCTCAAGCGTTTTAGCGTAATGGCGTAACCACCATAACGACCCTAATGACTGACTGCACACTCTCGAAGAAATTACCATCGTATAAAACGTATAATTTCATCATGTTCATCCAGAACATATATTACCGTATGCGAACACTAGATATTGAAGGCGATATGCCCACCAAACCCAAAGCGCGCTAAAATATGAGTACCGTTTGTGAGCATCCTCTAGGTCACGCAGAAGCATTCCTCGCATCTCGAGCATAGTTTTCTATTGAAATTCAGTGTTCCAGATAACAAAGTCCGGCCGCTTTTTAAACGCGATTCGATTGAACGAAGAAACGGGTTCCTCTTTAGGTGAGATTTTTGTGAATGCTCGAGGACTTGGAAACGAGCTTGCCTTTCACCGGTTGCGCACTCATCGGTCATGGAACCTCCTAATTCATACGATAACAACCCTCGAACTGCCTCAAAACTAGTCCAGTCTTGGAGACCGATTTTAATCTCCCTTTCGAATTGTACTGACGGGCTAAGTATTCATCCAAATGAGGTTCTAAAAAGGTGAAGGCAAGCTTGTTTAGTTTCGGGTGATGCCCATTCCTCGCTTTGAATTTGGGGTAGAGAAGGAGGCATTATACTATGAGCCCTGAACACAGATAAGCTGGTCGGTTGAAACGAGTGGTAATCTACTGCACAAGACTAATAAATCAATCTTTTCAATTCAAGATCCTCTTCTCTTCTTGAGCTCGAGGTTATGCAGAGAAAATCAATTTTAGAGAATGAATTTGAGGTGAAGCAATTTAGGGTGTACGGTGTACAGCTGAATTATTCGTTCAATTTCACAGGAACACAAAAATTACCAATTGTTTGATCAACATGAAGAAGTAGGATTTTGTGCTTCTGAAACTGTTCAAGAACTTCAAATCGCTGCCTCGTTTCTTGCAAACAAAGATTAGTAAAAATCGAATATTTCCTAAAATATTCCTCATCAATAGACTTGAATTTCAAAAAATCAACAGGACGTTCACTCGGTAAAGTGATTTCAAAATGCTAAATAGCAGCACTAGGTAAGAGTTATTACTACTACACCTCATTTTACTACAACTACAGCTCATTTTACTTCTACTAAACTAAGTTTACTACTACTGTAGTACCTTCCACTACTAATACACCTCATTTTAATACTACTTCACCAAATTTGACAACAACTATGCCTCTTTTTTTGTTGAACATGTAGAAAAATTGGTGCAGTGAAGAGTTAAATTATCCCGTTACGCAATCAAAGAACTTTTTGTAATTTTAAGACGTGTTTTGTCTCCTCCAAGCACTATTAATATATCACAAAATCATTAAAGCATCCAAAGCTTTCTCAAAGTAAGTCATTTTTACCAGTCGCTTGAACATTTGATTCTCATTTCTGCCTTTTCAAGGACTGAACCATGGAAAACATTTCTATCTATCCCCTTTTGATTCACCTGAAAAAGTTTGAGTCGAGTTAAGAAAGCATTCAAATATTCGCTAGAGAAATTACCATGCGCCTTTATACGTATCTTCACTCTGTCTATGTCCACTTACTCTTAGAATGCTCGTAAAAAAATGTAAAATACCATGTAAAATGATCAAGTATTATCCCGATAGTTGCATCCCTACGCGGTCAAAATTATTGTAAATCTCATGTGATTTAGTGTAATTTTCGGTATCACGCACTGCCTTCTTTGACAGTCTCGCTGACTAAGAATACGGACACAGGGAATCCGAACCCGTGAATTTTCTCTTCTCTAATTCCTTTAGCGCTTAAATAAATGGTTACACAAAAAATAGGGACATAAATTTAGCATGCTATATTATACGAGTATAAAATTACGTAGCATATATGTTCATCACCACTCGTAGGATCTTAAGAAAATTCAGGGGAAGAAATCTTCGCCCTCCTCCAGATTAAGGCCCGAGAGGAGCGTTAACTTTTGGAAAGATGCTTTCGCTGTTCCGATAAGGAGGGCGGCAGCTTCCGGGGAGTCTGTCCACCGTCAGTTCGCACCACCGCCGGAGCAGCTCGTGAAAAGTTCGGCACTTGAGGCGCTCCATCATTTAGGCTCTGGTTTAAAAAATTGAAGAAATGAACTTCATTCATATGTTGAGGATCCGCGTGAATTTTAAGAACCGCGTTGTGCTTTTAACAGCCTGTGGTTATTCAGCAAGATCATACTACGTAAGAATACGTGCATTAAGCACAAAATTTTACGAATAAAGTAAGCGCGAGCGACGTCGGCTGTGCCTCGAGTTGAAGGCCAGCGTGAAGAGAGACTCTTGAAAGAAGAATTATGGATATTTAAGGCCTCATAAGTCAAGCCCGTTATCACTACCCCGCTCATGGTGCAAAAACGGGCTGACTTTGAACAGCTTCGCTCGCCTCTTCGATTCAAGCCATGCACAACTCCTTGAGGGTTTTCACGATGGGTTTCATTTACAAAAATAGGGAGAGTGTCACGGTGTTAAGACAGACGTTCGCTTTTTGATGGAATGGAATGTTGAGATGTATTTTCTGGTGATAAACATCTCGTGAGTTGTAGTTTTGAAGAAATTATTTTGCAGTTGCAGTACATGACACGTTGACGGTTTTCACATTTCTGGTTCTAAATCAATATATTCATGAGTTCAATTAGCAGCAAATAAACATTCTTTTGCATTTACGAGCGTCGAAACTTTCCGAGTTATTTATTTACCATTTTCAAGCCGAACGTTTTCGTCACAAAATTGCTGACATTCCATTCATTGCAATCGTTGGAAGAATTCACTGTAAATAACCTGAATGAAGTAATACCGGAATGCATATCTGACCTTGCAAGATCAATCACTTTTAACCCTTTATCAACCAAAAGAACCACACGGATATCCGCTTCATAGGTTTGCTGCAAGCTTTGCCTAAGAGCTAAATGCAGCCTCATCGCTTACATGTACACAGAAGGCTGCCACTTGCTTTTCGTACGCGAGTTAAATGCAGCCTCATCGCTTACATGTACACAGAAGGCTGCCACTTGCTTTCCGTACGCGAGTTAAATGCAGCCTCATCGCAAAAATAATTTGGTCGTCATTGTAAGGTAAAGCCGTCGACATCTCGCTTTGCCTGTATCCTCCTTACGGAATTCTCAACTTCACTTACAACAGACTTCATAGACTGGAGTTCAATTCTAAGCTTCGTACTTGTACGTAAGTACCATCATCCTGGATGCAATTGCACCGTACGTAAACGGTCTCTGCACAAATCATCTTTCTATAGGGAATCCCTCGCTCTTCCAAGCCTCCTTTTACTAACTCTGCATATGTCACTGGAGTACTCGTGTGAGAAAATGCACCCTTCGAATCATCTGTTCATTCCGTACTTGAACTTTTAGTTCGAGTTCTGTTTTGATGAGCGTGTATGAAGGAGGCTGTGTATTGGTGTGTATGGAGGAGGCTGTGTATTGGTGTGTCTGTATGAAGGAGGCTGTGTATTGGTGTACGTGTATGGAGGAAGCTGTGTATTGGTGTGCGTGTATGGAGGAGGCTGTGTATTGGTGTGTGTGTATGGAGGAGGCTGTGTATTGGTGTACGTGTATGGAGGAGGCCTTTAGCACTTGCATATTGCGTTCTCGTGTACGCATTTGTGCGTTCGCATGCACATGGGCTCATTCGTACTACGACATGAATTTGTTTGAATTCAAGAATTTGTACGATACAAGAGGGCGATTAGAAAGCAGGTAAGGTTCAAAGCATCCAGCAGGTTTCTGTAATGCTCAGAGCTTGAGCCCGTGACGGACTGACAGTGTTTCAAAAAATATTGGAAATCTGACGTCTGTATCTCTATGTATATGAAGAGTTTTATTGCACACCTTGGTTGCATTAAGCTATTTAGTGGCTCATTTTTCTTCTTATGCTTTCAACCTGATAATGAAGTCGGTAATAATATTTCGTACACATCCTTCGCTTGAGGTGCAATGAGTCTTTCAAGGAATGGTTAAAAGGTACCCCGAACAACTCTAGCTCCTTAAAAACTTTTCAAAATTCATAAGCATTTTTTTTGAAGGCGCAAGCAGGGGCAGCAAACAAACGAAGAAAACTGCTTAAAAAATATGAACCACGGCTTTACTCACTGTGATTGTTTATTAACCCAGTGACTTGAATGCAGACGCATTTAGTGTAGGCCAACGCTCACCAATACCTCAAGACAACCAGCTGAGGGTAAATACAATCTCGAGATCATTCCATAATAATGACTCACCGCAGTGTCTTCCAAATTGGTCGCACCATCACTGAACCACTCGATAGTCTCCTTTCTTCAAGAAAAAACTAGAACAAGAGACTGCGAGAAATCTTGACTGCAAAATCCTGTGTTAGTTGACTCCAAGCAACCATCGCGATCCTAATGGGAAGTTCCTTATGGTTCGTCCCATATTTAGAAGTCTGGAGATACGTGTTGTTGGTTAAGAAAAACGATTTTAATCATTTTGAAAACATCGCTATTTATGATAGGACTAATAGGGAAATAATAACATAGTAATGATTCCTTTGGGATATACAAAAAAAGAATATATATAAAAGAGAAGTGTGTGAAAGAAAATCGAAATTCAGATCAAACAAATTTAAACAATAGGCGTTGGAGGGGCATGGAACAAAAGAAGCTCCTATAAGAAAGGCAGCTGTGTATAGACAACGAAAGGGGAGGCATGTCATTCGGATAAATAGAAGAGATCGATTTTTGCACCATTTTTCCGAGCGAAATATCAAGTACTAAGGTACGAGAAGGAAACACTGCTTCATAAAATAAAGTAGCGATGAGTTCACTGTATTAAATAGATGAGTACGTTATACAAGGTTGAGATATGTATACTGTGCAAGGTAGATATAAGTACACTGTACAGGGTAGAAATAAGTACACTTTACAAGGTAAAGATAAGTACACTAAACAAGGTAAAGAAAAGCACAATGTACGGAATAGATATAAGTACACAATACAAGACAGAGATAAATACACTCTAAATAAGAATTAACTCTGGTAAAGAAATTACGTTACTGTCGGTATCGTACAAAGAGGATTTAAGTGGACGTGAAACCCTCATGAAGACACAGATCGCAAGGCCGAGAAGACTCTGGTGCCGCCAGGGACACCACTGGGCATCACTGGCCGCTCGAGCCGGAGCGGAGAGAGGAGGGGTCTGGACGTAACATGAACAGGAGTGGCCAACAGATATCCTGGGTTTCCATTACTCGGGCATTATTTTTATTGTTTGGTTTCGTCGAAGTGAATGAACGCGTCTCCGAACATTTCTACCTCGTTCCATAAGATTTAGTTTTGATAATCGAGCAATAAAAATACACTCGGCCTTTTTTCTGGCGTTTCAATGTAGGGCAGAGAGCTTCAGCTGGTAGTGAGAAAGTTTTCTTATTTTCCGATAATTCTCGATTGAAATTTAATGCAATTGCTTCTCGCCAACGGGGAACTTTTAAGAGTTCCTGAACATTTAGTTTCTGACTTGAAAAAAGTTTGTTTTAGTATGATCGATGCTTTGCCCGCAAAAGTAATTATAATTATGAAATAGACATGACATTTGACTTCAAAAGCAATGTCTTGTACAATCTGAATTTACATGTTTTTTGGATACTCTTCAAGGCTTCAGCCTAATATCTGAAAAAGTATGAATACAAATACCAATGTATCTTGTAGATGCTTTTATTTTGTATGTCATACAGTATTCAGTGATATTTAATTTTTTCCTTTTTATTTATGTGTGAGCTGAGTAGTTGGTCTAAGTGCCGCACGGTTTACTTTACCTTTCAGCAATAAAAACCTTCTAACTCCTTTAACAATATTTTTATTCATCCAAATTTTCCAATTTCCCAATTCACCCGCAAGCAGACACTTTGTGGTTTAATCCTACATGTTTTCATTCATTCACAATTTTTATTTTGTCAATTCATCTACAAAGAAAAACTCTGTGGTTCAATCCTCCATGTTTTCATTCATTCACAATTTTCTTTTTCGATCCACCCACAAGGAAATACCTCGCAGAGTCATCAATTTCAGTGCTGTACTAAAATTTCAATAACCGTGGTATTTAATTGAACTTTCTTCGTGTCAAAACTCTATGCAAACCGTCTACGTACATAAGATCAAAATAAACAGTAGCTCGAGAAGTCATAAGCGGGCGTAACCGAGGTTCGATGCGATAGGTTTTAGCGGGCCAGTTGGGGCGAGTCGGTACTGAGATAATGTTAATTTTCACCGATATTTTTTCTTTGCGTCAGTATGGTAGTCGCTGTGACGGCGGCACGTACGCATTACGCAGGTGAGTCTTCTCAGTTCGTCCTCTGGAAATCCATTTGGGCTTTTCGCCGCTCAATCGATAAATTTGTAAAAAGTTGGTAAAAGTTATTGGGAGACAAAAAAGTATAAGTAATTGTAGAAGCTCCAGCGATAGATTTAGACTGGGAAGGTTCAGCTGATGCTTATACAGTATGACCGGGAGACTAAAAAGATCTTCATGCAGTAGACGGTATTTTATGACGAAATTTATGCTTTCCTAAACAGTCTCAACCTCTTCTACAAGTCCCCTCCCCCCTCCCCTTCTCCATCCCAGTTAGTACAATCAGGGCTAAAAATAGGTAAAACGGCTAAAAAATATCTAACAGTAAAATTTAAAAATGTTTTCAATTTGCTCCAAACTGTAGGTTACGACTCTTACACAATTTCAGATTCAATTTCTTTTCATAAGAAAAAAAGGCCAAAGGAAAAATTAGTACATTTTGTGCTGTTACATATCCCAAGTTTCCCGGATATTTTAAAATTATTTTGCGGGATTAGTAGTTTTATTACCCAAGCTTTTTTCGCTCGTTTTTGCGTAGAGTGTTTTCAAGGGAGAGGCCGGCCAAACTTTGGCATTTATACAGGATGTCTACAGGATGTATACAGGATATCAGTTATCGCCTTTAATTATACATAATTGCTCACTTACTTAAACTAGGAATATGGTAATACAAATATAAACTCTTTACTAAGCATATTCCCGATTAATATAAGCCAGCAATTACTCATAACTAGTGCGTACATCCGTTAAAAATAACGGGGCTTAATGAACACATTAATTGAAATAACTAATTTTGACGAGCACATTTTAAAAAGTTGTAAAATGACATGATTTAAATTTTTATGATTTTAATGTTTAACTAGCTTTCATGAATATTTTTTTAAGAAACTCTTTGACACTTATACTAATATACAGTATCCAATTTACAAATTCGTAAATTCTTCAAATTTGTGCTATTATCCTCGTTCGACCGGGAATAAATTGTATCCATGCTACCAACTGACTGAATATGAAAAGCAGTGGTTGCTTCAGTATGTTTTTTATGTAATAACTGAAGAGTTAATTGTGCTATATGTTATTCCTTCAGAAGCGGGCACCAAACATATGCATAAATATGTCAATATATAAATAAATACACAACGGGTATTATTATGTTACATTATAGGCATCAATTGGTATGCTGTATGCAGCCTGTACATATGTCAAAAGTTTCACCGGACATTTTCCCTCGAAAACGCTCTTCGCAAACATGAGCGCAAGCTTGAGTCCTGAAACCATTCAGCTGAAGAATTTCAAAATTTCCATAAAATATAAGCCCTAAACGATACTTATTTTCTTCAATAAATAACCTAGGTTGTACAATGACATTTCGACGTGACATGACTTACTATAGCATCAAGATTTCTCGTAATAACTCGACAAGATGTTCCTATGTATGTCACCGTTTTTATCCGAATCAAGATTCTTGAGATATAATTCAGACATTAAAGTAATCTTAACGAGGCCACCCCAACGGCGGAAGAAACACAGTTTGTAACAGAGTCATTTAGTAGAAGCATGCATGATATTTGAAGCATTTAGTAGATGCATGCATGATATTTGAAACATTTAGTTGATGCATGCATGATATTTGAAGCATTTAGTAGATGCATGAATGATATTTGAAACATTTAGTTGATGCATGCACGATATTTGAAGCATTTAGTAGATGCATGCATGATATTTGAATCATTTAGTAGATGCATGCATGATATTTGGATCATTTAGTAGATGCATGCATGATATTTGAATCATTTAGTAGAAGCGGGGAGGATATTTGAGTCATTTAGCAGAAGCGGGGATGATATTTGAATCATCTAGTAGAAGCAACCAAGATATTTGAATGATTTAGAAAAATTGTGCAAGATATTTCAATCGAGTAACGCTACCTTTCTATCCACTTTGTGCCTCAGAACTTACACGCCCTGCAGGTCTGCTGAACGAAAAGTCTTCGCCTGAAGATTTATGTTTTTCCGTACGATAGTTTCAGATACAACAGAAGATAAAACGCACATAATAGCTAAAGCAACGACCCGCTTACTTAGGTCACTAATGCCGGCACAAGGCAGTGCGTACTGGATTTTTTTGAAGGGTTGCTGGACCCTTCAATCATGCGTGCATTCTATTTATAAAATGGTGAACCTCTGCTTGAACTTCCGATTCATCTTTGCTTCAACTTTAGGGTGTAATGTATTTTTAAATCTACTCCTTGACGAGCGCGACTTTGAAGGGTTGGATCAAAGTCAAATTATTGAAAATTAATTATTCGTCAGATTATTTCAAAAAATTCAGCAATCAAGAAGAAACTTCACAAAAAACAACGGACAAAATATGATTACTTGACAGGTGTTCAATTTCCGTTACAGAGCAACATTGGAAAATATCAGTGTGTGAGTGCAAGTAGGTCAAGATTACAAATTATTTGAATTATGAAATGGTCGGATAAGAGAGAACATCCGGAAGTAAAATGGAACTCTACGGTTAACTGCTGCGAGGTCACTCATGAAGCAAGGACGTTTGCGGCTTATAGGTCACTCTGCTGTATAAAACCAAGTAGAGCTATCACATAGTTAAACTCTTACATAGTTAAACAGTCAGTCCCTGAACGTTCGGTGTAAGGCCAGTAATTTTCAACCGGAAATGATACTTCCAGTTCGTACACTACCAGATGCTGGTAAATACTTTCGAATAGTTTCACCGACTTTGCATCCAATACACTCACAATACCGCCAACACCGCTCCCTGAAGTTTACGAGTTGAATAATTATGTAGAATGATAAACATGATTTCTAGCACTTGCAACCGAAAAAAATACCCAGCTCGTGATGCCCACACACCCGGCAGGTACAAGCTCAGTGCTGAGGTGGAGTACAGGCGACACTCGACACATGGCGCACTTATTTTCAGCACCTTGCGATTTGTGTTCAAAAATTTCAGCCCAGGTATTCGAAATACGCGTTCTTGATGCAAAAGCACATCCTTCGAATACCTGAAAGTAAACATTTTAGCGCAAATTGAATGGTGCTTGAAATACGTTCATTATGTATCGAGGACCACCTGCTCTTATCGAAATGCTTCCCTGAAGTGTATTGAGTGACGCTTCGTATTAATTACCTCCAGCTAGTGGCCGACGCTCTATTCCGACGCTAGCGCTAATTGTCATTTATGGTAGCAAAAAGTAATAGAAAACATTGTGATGATGCAGGGCTAGAGGTTCGGACGGATAACTTATCAATGTAGAAACATTCTTTATGAGCACACAAAGGCGATTAAATAATTGAAATATATTCGAAAATGTCTCTAGTTTTCGCCATTAACCTGAATGCTTCCTTAGAACTACTTCTCTAGTATATGAAAACAGCTGAATTAATTAGAGCTTTATATCTTAAATTCAAAAACATCATAAAAACCGGCAACAACTTTGAGCTAATTGACCTTCACCAAAATTAGTCTGTATAATCTCATTTCACTAGTAGATCAACGATCCTCTGCATAGGAAGAAATTTTGTGTCAGGTCATAATCGGTTTGTTTCAGTAAATAAAAACAGAAATTCGTGGCTCTCTATCTGATTTCAGAAAGGAAAGCCCTTTTTATTTACCCATCTGCATAATTGTTGCACACTTTGACGAAGTAAACGACATCCAGTAGAGGATATTTCAGAAGCCGTCACTCAACCACAGCCAAAACGACTGACGCACTGACCGTGCATCAAGTCGAACGAAAGTTTAGTCCAACATTAGTAACATCAGAGAGCAGTTCAAAGCATATTAGGAGTGCTACTTCTCCTCGAAAAAATGCGTGAGAGCGTAGATAGCAAGCGAGGGTGCCCAGAGAGAGTGCTGGGGGCACAGCTCGTAACTCTAGAGGGCTCTCAGAGCAAGGCACAGTGAGGGCGCTGCTATCGCCACGACAGATACAGCTACCACCTCTCGCAATCGCGTGAAAAATGACGCTTCATGTTGCTGACACACCGCAGCTACTTCTCGTGCGTATCAATGTTGGAGGAGGCAGCGTGGCGCACTTATCCAATGTGTACACACACACGCTGTTAGGTGTGCGTTGTTGAAGCGTCCCCATGTTGCTAGGCAAGACGACCATGTGTGTTCTGCATCTTCCGTGGAAGTGATTCTTTGCAAACGCTAATGGCCGGTGCAGCTAATTAGTGTTACCGCATTATATTAGTGGAGCGTAATTGTGGGTGTTTTGAAACTGACGAAAAATCTCTCTTCACTGTGGTTCCATTTTGAATCCGGTGTGTGATGTTGAGTTTGTGATTCTTAAGGGTGAGTTAAGTTTCTCGGTATCCAGACAAGATTGTCTCTATCTCACGCAGAATATTTTCACTGGAGTTTCTCACGACGTGAATTTTAACGGTAGATTCATTTTCGCATAATTGGAACGCCTACAAAATCGTCAGACGACTGAAATCACCCTGAGCTTATTTCGTCACAATAATGAGCAGTACTCGCTATTTACCCGTCATGCTGCGATGACTTTAAGGCTTTCAGGTCTCGTACACTTATACGTATGTTCCCTTTACGAATACTGCATAATTTAGCAGTCAAACTCGTCGTAGATAGGACAGTTCAAACGAATTTTGTGGTAGAATATTCGTGAAATGTTAGAATCAATAAGCACGGAAATTCAATAGATCGTAAGAGGTTTCAGGCCGGAAAACGGCTCTTATGTTGTGCTCAAATTGATGCGATCCAGATGCATTTGCTGAACAGACTGAAACGTCCAAAAGAACCGCAGGTGCCAAAAATTACTCAAGTGTCAAGCAGTGAGCGGCTATGATGATTGTCATGTCATCCGTAAGGTAATACTTTTTTACAAGCTGCTGTGATGACCTTTCTTAATTAGTTAGTTGCTGAAAAAACGCAGATATTATAGGTCCTAAAATCCTGTTAATTTAACGATACTGAAAACTATTGAACGAACCATCAGCCCAACCTTTTTGCGTATTCATCAACCAGAATAATCAAAACCGTTCGGTGCTGCTCATATCTGTGAGGCGCACTTCCAGTCATCATCTCCGTGACCCAGTCTAACTTTTCGCCAGGGCATCGATAGTTTTGGCCGCCCAGCCGATCATTCGCTCATGGACACTTAAAATTCTAAATGCCGATTCGAAAACCTTAGACGGGGAAGTTTCAGTGCTAGCCTTCACCGAACTGAATCAAGGGTGAAATTGTGATCTAGGTTTTGTGCAACGAAAAAATAATGTGCAGCGGTAAATATTGTGCAACGAAAAAATTATGTTCAGCGGTAAATATTGTACAACTATAAAATGCTGTGCGGTGGAAAAAATTGTGCAACAGTAAAATGGTGTGCAGTGGTAAAAATTGTTCAACTATAAGTGATGTGCAGCGGTAAATGTTTTACCAAGATAAAATGATGATCGTCAGTGAAACAAGCCATCGCGTCGCTTCGAGGGAAAATGCGATGCTATTTCGAAACTTATGTATGTCGAGCGTTCGGTAGAAAACTGGTCCATTTAAGGTGTAGTATAAAAGTATCAGGAAACTTTTCTGAGTCACCAGACAGTACGACACACGCTTGTGTGCCACTCTGGACACATCTAGCGTAAGTCCACGGTGCTTCAGTCGAAAGTTTAAATTTCTTAGACAACTTTTAGTTTATCATTTATACTGGGGAAATGCAAGTGAAGAAAACTTAAATAAAGCCGCACAATACTTCTAAGCTCCGATACCATGTGCAACATAACTTAACATAACCAGTCGTAGCAACCTCTACAGTACATATCAATAAGGCATTCCATGAAAATGTTAACGTGAAATTTTAAAATACTTCACGCTTTTTCGAACACTTTTAAATTTAATTTTCTCTTACAAATATGTTTGATTTTTCGTCGCAAAACATTCAGATTAAATGTTTAGGTACTCCTTCTCCATTCATTTCGATTTGACTGCAGTTATCCGCACGATGAATGCGTTATATTAACTCTGAACAGGTTCACCAATCCATCAAGCTGCTATGGTACTTTATTATGAAAAATCCACATAAACTGCCTACTCTGTATGAGTTCATACGAGTATAGCCAAACAGACCCCCTCACGCTCAGCGTACCGCTGTAGCACTGAGCTGATGAGTTAAGGTTGACGCACCCGTATGCAATACAATTTTCCTATGTAATAACTAGTGGTCTTTTAAGAACTGGAACACAATTTATCCGCATATGGTTTATCTTCGGATGCTCGGAATAGTTGTCTTTAGATGACGAAAAGTTCTGATGAACACGGATAGTCACTTCGCTTTACTAATTTTGTGCTGACTCCAAAACAAACGTCAACTAACGGGCTACAAAAGTTTAAAAAAACATAACTTCAACTTCAGAACTAAGGATGCTGCAGAGTATCCTGATAGTGTTAACTTCGTGTGATGAAGTTCCGAACGAAAGGTTGTGATACCCTCGTCTATCATCTCAGTTCTCTAGTAAAAATCGCGGCTGTTTCGCTGGTCCACGAATTCTAAAGTGAAATTTGGTCATGGCAGTCGTCGAGAAAGTTTCATTCTTGCAGCTCAGCATGGCAAAGGTTGCAGGCGCATTGAAGATGGTAGAAGTCAAAATTCTTAATTGGCTCTGGAGTCTAAACATTAGAAACGGAAATTTTAAGTTGTCCTACACGTGACCTCGTAAGTAAACAATTTATTCTCACGTGCTCAGTCTTCAAAAAGCAAGCCGGTCTACCAACTCTCTGTATCATACGGCAACCCGAGGCCGCAAGGGCCGTGAAGTGAGGCGCGTCCCACAAGTGCTCGAAGATTATGCTACAGTACAACCACAGGCGAATGCCTAAAGCAAACATGTTTTATAAACGTCGTATGTGTAATTTATCACTCAAAGTCAGCACGCGTCGACACGCAGTCGTCGACATAATCCAATGACGAGGGGCGAGGAGACTTGGCTCGTGTTTGAACAGTCGCTCATCAGCGAGGTTAATAAAGTGAGGTAATTACTGAACGTTGTCTTCGATCACATTAGTACTATAAGCCTTGGAGAGGCCTTAACAACAGTAAGAGAGTCGTAAATAATATTGAAGACTTTCGAAATTGTTTCGCTCAACATGTGCCGTTTATAGTGGACAACAACTGGACTATTCCCACAGCATCTCTCAAGTTCTTTAAGAAAAATTTTTAAGTTCTTATAATTGGCAGTGAAAAAACTGATGCTGTCCAAGGAAATTTGAACACTTTGAATCAATTACCGGTGTGAAATTTTTCGTCTTCAATGAATAAATATAACACTTTAGAAGAATGGCTGAATTAGCAGGTTTGTTATTCGAAATCAATTGATGAAACTTGACCTTCAGGGTATATTAAAATTTAATTCAGTGGAACATCTATCGACGAACACCCCTCCACTTACGCACATCCCTCCACTTACGAACACTCCTCCACTTACCCACATCCCTCCACTTACGCACATCACTCCACTTACACACATCCCTCCACTTACGACCACGCCTCCACTGACGAACACTCTTCCGCTTACGAACACCTCTCCGCTTATGAACACCCCTCCACTTGTAAAAAAACTCGTCAAACGAATGAAAATTTGTCAGAAAATTCGTTTCCACTCATATATTAACTCAATGCTTAATCTAAAGTCGAAATTAACCGTAAATGAAAACAGATTTTCTGCAAATATTTGTTATTTGGCGACTTTTTGGTAAGTGGAGGGGTGATCCAAGTCGAAGTCCTCATAAGTCGAGGTGAGTAATTGCAAAATATCACGATCCCAGATTTTTTTTCAATGTTTCCAATAATAATTTCTGTCGGAATTGCAATCGAATCGAGGCTCATTGCAGTGGAAATTGCGAGGCTCATTGCAATGAAGATTGCGAGGCTCATTGCAATGAAGATTGCGAGGCTCATTGCCTGTAGTTGGTATTCTTCATACTTCAACTAATACCTACCAAAGTCGTACGTATCTTCAGGACTTAGTAATGTTCCATCCATGCGCCAACTACTCTCCAAGCTACGTATCATTTTCATTTTGAGATTACCGGCTATACCTGCATGAACAGACTGGCACCATCTCTAATTGACCAACCAAAAATATCTAGTATTCAGTATAATTCCTGAATGGAACTGGTCACAAAAGCAAATACTTAACAGATACAGCAACATATTTTTCGTTTCAATTGAACAATATGAACAAAAGTACTTCAACTCGTTGACTACGATTCTCCACACAAGTATAATAAAATTACATGACGACAAATATCTCTACTATGAATTTAAAAATGAAGGATTTTGGTTTCACAAATTTGGTTACTCTACTGATTTTCTTTCTAATCCGAACTAGCTTATTCAATTGATGTACACAAATTTGACGATAACTCGAAAATTTGTAATTATCCATGATAGTGCATTGGTTCCATTAGTTTAGGTTAGATGATCGCGTGTACCATAAATGACCCACTCCGGAGGCAAAGTGTTAAACAAGCACGAAAGATCTACCTTCATCGTAGTTAGGTAAAATTGAAGTAGATGCTTCTCAAATTTCGAAACAGTTTGATATTTTCTACAAATTACAGCACAGCAGTTGTAACTTATAAAACAAGTGTGTCGACTGGTGAAGTGGACTCAGCTCCTCAATAATTCTTTCAGTTATGGGCATTGTTCACGGTAACTGAATTGAAACATTATTCATTTTATCTCGAGCAGCCACGCCTCGCAAGCAGATCCACTTTTTGAGAAGAAGAATGGAAATCAAAGCGCGCTTTCCACAAGGGAATGCAGTGCGTGTTATATGTATAGACTTGGCGCTCTGATATTTGTGAGAGCTAAATTCATGACTATTAGAGGCTGAAATAATAAGCATCGATCATGGGACCAATCTATGTACACATGTAGGGAGCTCGAAATGATTGGGTTTGGTGAACTGTGCTTTGAACGCTGACTTTGCGTGCTCGATCTCCAAAGTTTGTGTGTTAGATTCATTCAGTTTCCATCGTGGCCTTGAAACGAATCTCTTCCGGTTCACGTGACGTCGTGACCAGCTATTTAGTGCGGCTAGTGTTACTTCGTGTAATATATTTTTAAAGAGTAACTGCTATGATGTCTGTACTTTGGGCAATTGGGACAGATTCTTTTTATTGCCTACTATTATACCTTTCCATTTCCTTCTAGTTTCCAAAATTTCTAACTACTACTTGATTTTGCCTACTTTATAGTTTTTCCCTCCCAAGTTCGTCGAATGAAAAAGAAATTGCAATCTAGATTTTTTCCCCACGAATCCAACGTAAAATAAATTTGGCCTCACTAACATTCAATTTGCTTTTGACTATACGTATTGATTTTTCTTGTGTACCTAGTGCTGGGCCCAAAAATATTTACATTTATAATAATATGTTTTACATTCCACCCTAACTCGAGAACCTAAGTTCCTTCGCCTCGTAGGTCACTATTAACTTTACCATTATCTCATTCGTCATCATTTTGTTGTCGATGAATGCATAATTCTACACTTGCCTTTTCGAGCTCATTTCTCTCTAGTTTTGAACTCGCTTCCTCACGGTATTTCCAAAGCTTAACATTAGCTCTTTTCTACGTGTACGTACGATATCTTAAGTGACCACTATTATTTCAAGTGCATAAAAAATAATTAGGCACTAGATCGTTCCTTAGACCCTTTCGTTTGCTCTGGTTACCATTAACACACACTCATGTGGTGGCTAGAGCAGCCGGCTTAGGTGGCATGTGGTGGCTAGAGCAGCCGGCTTAGGTGGTATGTGGTAGCACATGCTAGTATGGGGATTCACGCAAATTTACCTAACCTAACAACCTTTGTAAGAATTAGCTTAATTTTACGGAAACATAACAATTTATATCTATTTAGTCTACAAACGACTGAATTAACTAATCCTGAATTGAAATTATCGATGTTTCATTTATGGCTTTCGAAAAGTTAAAGCGGCTATAAACCACATGCTCTATTACATCTGTAAATTAGCATTCTTACTTTGTCCCGCTTCTGACTCCGCCCACTCTTCTTCGTCCACTGTCATTACTAATTGTGTTCGAATTCCCTTTTACTTCCAGTGTGCACCTTTCTTCGTTTCTTACTTTCTTTCAAATTTTCATCATTTCTCCTTATTCATTTAGCGACTTCATCTCAATTTTCATACGCAATTATGTTCATTTTATCTTTCTTTTCATGAGCTGTTCTGTTATTCTCTCCTCTGTCCCTCCATCAACTCCTTTCTCTCCATCAATATCACTCATTCCCTGAACATCTCTCACTCTATCAACATAGCTCATTTCATCAACATTCCTTAACCCATTAGCATCCCTCACTCCATCAGCATCCGCCACTCCATCACGCACTTTCACTCCATCATATACCCTCACTTCATCATCCACCCTCACTCCATCATCCACCCTCACTCCATCATCCACCCTCACTCCA
>VOMN01010661.1:23943-38871 GCA_014899125.1 Orchestia grillus
TCAGGCAGGGTGCCACGGGGGCTGTCGAGCTGCCACTCGGCCGGGGTCCATAATCGTAAAGTCGGAGGCGGTCGTGAGCCGGACGTGTATGGCACTCGAGAACACACGTGAGGGCTAATTTAGAATTGCTTTACTGTGCATCCATCGGCGGGCCTCATGATGAGCCTCTCCGCTTAGTGTCAGGGCGGCAGTGTTGAGTGTCGCTTTACGAAACTCGCTTTTTGTCGCTCTGTGGAAAGCGAACTGCTCCGGAGAGGGTTGAGCTTTTTTGAACTAATCAGAAGAGGAAGTAGTTCTCGAGAGATAGATCACATATGACCAAAAGTATTTTGTCTTTGTAGAGTAATGAATCGTGGGTAGGGGAGTTGAATGTGGCGTATTTTTTTCATAAAACAGAAAGTTTGATGGAGTTTTGATGCATGGTAACAGATACAGATTGCGGTATCTGCGATATTAATTTGTTTTTGGGGAAATATAAGGCCCAAAAAAATTAGGGTTTGAATTATAAGAGATGGAATGACGCACAACAAAAAAATACACGTTCACTACAGAGCTGAAAAAACATGCAGTTTTATAGCTATAGCGCACGTCGACTATTCGGGAAATAAGCCAATTATTTTTATCAAAAATTGATTTTGTGATTACTAGCGGTAAAGAATACCAATGTTCGGAGAAATATGCAGAACAGCAGCCGCAAAAATAAGCAAATCGTCATCCGTTAAAATACTCTAATTACTACCCGGAAATAGCCACAAATCAAGTAATTTCTGAAAAAAAATTCAATTAGAGGCCCCAAAAATGTACCTATTAATAACAGCAAAATATTTCAGTGTGACTATCCGAAAGGGCGCATAATTTCGTTCACTTTACGTAACTAATTAAAAGTAATCCTAGTTTCTTATTTATGGCTAAGGGGATTTTGAAAACGTCCGCGATGTACATCACACTCTTATCATATAAGCCCCAAGCAGCAAACGGAAGTAAATTATAACAAAAATAAACTTTAGTGGTCATTTCCGGTGATGAGGTAAGGAAACTTCGTCAGAGCGATCCGCGACCACGACGTTTGTAAATAATTTTTCCCAACATCGTTGCAAAAATCTGGAATGTTTCTAGCGGTCATCACATTCATTTTCACGTAGATCATGTCAGAGCTATGTTCTGTGATTGGCTGCTGTTTAATTTATTCCCTTTTACAGCCTCGCCGAACTGTACTTCGTTCACGTTTTGCAACAAATTTATTCTCTTGAGCTCATACAGGGCGCAGCAAAACGATTCGACTCATTTGTTGGTAACAGGAAAGGGAAATCGAATGAAAATTGAACAAAAAAATTCTCATTCCTGAAAATTTATTTAAATAAATTTCGTTTCATCTCGTTTCAGGTTAAAAATATTTTCATTCATTCTCCATTAAATTTCTTTTTGTTCAACCAGCAGGTGTGTGAGATCATCTTGCCTCGCTCTGTACCAGGGGTCCGACAAAATTGTATACCTCACCCAGGAAAATCAACAATTTTCCTAATAAGTGGAGGCAGTAGAAGCAAGCAATGAGTCATTAACACTTACGGACGACTTAGGCGTGCTTTTAACGTCACTAAGAGAATTAAAACCGGCACAATATTAGGTGGATCACCGATATTCCAAAGAGCGCCATGCATTTTCGGTAGTAAGTCAAACTAAACGACAGCGAGAGAAGTCTGCTCCCGCACAGTCGCAAACCTCATTCTTGAGACGACCGGAGGGTCGATTCACACGAGGGAGGCCCTTAGGTTGTTTCGAAATCTGGGCTGGTATCAGCAGCTCTGCTCTCTGCCGGACCAGCGCCATAAAGAAGACCTTATGGTAGCACTTCTGGCGTTTATGCGCCCCTTAAAAGAGTCATTATTCACGCAGATATGCTACCAGGGCCTGTTTGTCACACCTACAACCCCACAGTCATGCAGAGTCCAACTCTGACATTCTTTTCGGCCTGCAAAGTTACGTGAAAATTCCCTGTGCCACCACCATTGTGCCTCCGTTCTATTTTGCGAAGGCTCAATGTTGAGCGTGCCGACGCGTCTTGCAGAGGAACAGTTCTGTGTAAGCTTCGTGACGCTGCTCTGACTGTCCAATTGCAAGTGAAATGTTGTGAATATTGTCTCAGAAAGTTTTACCATAAGCAAATATTCCCTTAACACTATTGCCTTGATCCATTACTTTCAAATTTACATGGGAATGCTCCGAATTTTTAAGCGTCTCGAAAGCTCACTAGTCTCCAATTTTTTTCACATTGCAAACGTTTATGGACTTTTCAGATAGTTGCTTTAGTTCCAATACAAAAATTCAGCTAGTACGAACCTTGTTTGTAATGTCGCTATTATGAATTGTAATGTTTTTTTTCAATTTTACATGAATGGAGTACGACTGTACACGAGACATGCGAGTCTTACTGGTGGTCTCAAAATCACGCTTTAAAGACAAAATCACGCTATAAAAAATTAAATCCGGGCGAAACCTTTCGTCTAATTTAACGGTAACTTCACCGTTAAAAGTTCAGCGCGAACGAAACACTATGAAGTAACACAAGAACACGATTTTTAACAACCTATTTACTCTGCATTAATTGAGTTTACTTTTGGTCTCCTGCGTGAAGCATTTTTTGCGTCTTCGAATGCCAGCAATTCTGATCTGCCGAGCCTCGGTCACTGATTGCTATCTTTCATTGGAGGAAAAAAGCAAAATTAGCTGTCTCCTTTCACTGGCATCTGGAGTGCCGAACTGAGAGTGCTGCTATCTTTCCCGGCGTCTTTTTCCTAGGGAGAGAAACAAAGATTCGAGTGGATTTCTTGTTGATTTTTTGAAAGTGACTCCAGACTCCAGAGGCTATGCCATTAAGAGGGCACACTGAGCTGCTTTTGTTCTTGCACCCCTGGGTCAACGTTTCGGAAACTGGAAGATCAGATTCGCCTTTTTATTACCCGAAATTTGGTCTTGCTATGCGCGTGTGGCAGAATTAATTCCCAAAAAATGTCACTCGGCACGTAAATATTCAATTATTCTTTGCATTGCAAAAATGCTTAGCAGTTCGTTCATTTTCTAATTTTTCTTATCAGTGTGCCCCGTTATTTCAACATTTCCTCTTGATATCAATAGACAATAAGCACCCGTAAATTTCCACCGATGAAGAATGAAGATTACACCATGTACAAGCATGATGAAATGGAACGCAGCTGACAAAATCCACTGCTTCCAAATTGCACTTCCTGTGATCAGGATTGGTCTGAAATCACTACCCCTTTTAATCGAGCAGCAAAACCAGCGTCGAAACTGACAAGCGCTAATTTCTTTGTTCTTGTCGTTGGTCGGACGTTGTCCATCTCAATCAAAGGCATCAGTCACACAAGGGTGATGGCACCGCGAGTGGACCGAGATCTCAGTCAGTAATTCTGGGACACTCCACGAAACTTCGTGAAGATGACCAGAAATTTAGGGTAATCTAGCGATGAGCTTGCCCCAGGATGCGTAGACTTTACGTTCGAGCAGGAACGTCCAACGATTTGTAGTAGCACGCTTAGCTGAGCTCATCGATAGAAATGAATTGCATTAGAGCCTCGTTCGTTATTCATGAATCGTGTATCACAAAGTGGAATTCATTGCAGTAGAATTGCGGTGTTCGTGAATCGAGCTTCGCAAAAAGAACTGAATTTGTAAGTGCAGTAAAATCTCGTTTTTTGTTCGTGAATCGTGTTTCACTGAAAAAAATTGATGAAAACAATGAACGAACCTGAAGCCACGTGTCCTACAAATTGAAAACAGAGGTAAATAATCGTCTCAAAAAATATCGTCGAAAATTGAACTGTAGAAAAAATACATACAGGCACGTTTAGTAGTACTACGGTATAATTTTCGTCTAACGCATGAAAACGACTAGTAACTTGAATGATGCGATACTTCGTACATTACCTCGATGATTTTTTTAATTTTCTTGGTTGTCTTTTCATGGTGGATGAGTTAGTAATCGACCCGCTCTTGTTTCTCTTTGCTTGTGTATTTCATGAAAATGATTTCTTTACAATGAGAAATAGATTAAAAAGAGAAATTAAAATTACGACGAACCAATTTCTCATTTTGTTAGCATGAAAACAAAAAATCTCAACGATGCTTCCGTAAGATTTCAGTTAGCAACGCAGTATCACATCCGAAAACTGCAAAGCAAGCTGCAGAAACGCAAGTTTTCCTTTAAATATAGAAAATTCAAAAATTCATCGCTGTTTTCATGACGCACCGAGAAGATGATGCAATGACCGGAGAGCCTCCATCATACGATGCAGTGTAGTGTTTATAATGCAGACCTGGCGATATACGTATACTGTACAGGGTGTATCGCGTTAGCCTAGAGTACAGTGCAAAATGTATAATGCGGAGAGAGAGCATAATGTAAAGAGTTCAGTGCAGGGTACCTAATAGAAGGGGTCTAATGTAAAGAATGTGACGTAAAGAGCGTAATGTAAAGAGTGTAATTTACAGAGTATAATGTAGAGAGTCTAACGTAAAGAGTGAAATGTAGAGAGCGCAATTTAAAGAGTATTACGTAAACAGTGAAATGTAGAGAGTGCAATTTAAACTGTATAACGTAAAGAGTGAAATGTAGAGAGTGTAAAGTAAAAAGTGTAATGTAGCGAGTGTAATGTGAAGAGTGTATTATACTCACTCAGTGCCTAAGTAGCCGTTGAATATGTCAAGGCTGTTTTATTGTCACTCTAATGCGATTGGATACCACAGTGCATTTATCTCCTGTTTTTTCAAAGCACTCCATTCGTACGACTTTTCATAGACTCCAATAAAAGTACTCAAACTGAACGACTAAATTCGCCAACCAGCAGTGCTCATAAGCCGACCAGTGTCTGTTAAAATCGGTCCTCATTTCGAAATGATTGATCCGAGTTCGTGATGGCACTGAGCTTCTGAACACACTGGAGTCAGGATATGAATTACAGGAAAGAAATTCCTCCATTTACGCATGCCATTTGCGTAACAAAAAATTGTTTGTACAATATTCGTATCAGTTCACCTGGATTTGCAAAACTGAAGCATGAGATTGGTGGCTGATGCTTTTTTTTAAATCAAAAGCTTTACTACTGATCGCTAAATGATCTGAGAGAAGGCACAGATTACACATATCATAGTTACTGTGTGCAAAACTTTCCCTAAAATTAAACTTAATATTAACCCTCAGATCACGAGCGCCTGTTTTCATAATCCGCGTTGCTGCCCACCGTTCAAACTGGCGTGTTCCGTCGCCCCTGTTGTAGCCCTAATTCATTGCCGTGGAGTGTTGTAGACGGCTGCATTTTAGTCACCTTAGTGTTGTAGTCTGCTGTGTTTTAGTCAACTGCAGTTTAGTCACCTGAGTATTTTAGTGACCTGAGTGTTTTAGTCACCTGGAGTGTTTTGTCAGCTGTGTTTAAGTCACCTGGAGTGTTTTAGTGAGCTGTGTTTAAGTCACACGGAGTGTTTTAGTGAGCTGTGTTTAATTCACACGGATTGTTTAAGTTAGCTGAGTTTAAGTTGCCTGGAGTGTTTTAGTCAGCTGTGTTTTAGTCACCTATGTTCAAGTCCCCTGTGATTTAGTCACCTAAGAGCTTTTGTCACCTGAAGTGTTCTAGTGACATTGCTCACGTGGAGAATTTTGTTTAGGTTCTCATGATTCGTACGTGGATCGGCAACGGCGGGAACTTAACGCTGAGTCCATTCTGCACGTTTCAAATTTCGAAAGAAGATAACACTGCAAAGCCCTGCACGAGTTCAGGGAAGAAAATTACGGCATTAACAGCAACTAAACTCCAGGTGCAGTTGTGTCACGAAAATTTGCTAGCACATTCCACGAAATAGTTGCGTGCTGATTTATAAAATATGCATAACCTAACGTATAAACGGCATCATGCTCTACAACAAAAGCGCACCTGTGCACAAATTTATCATCGCTTTTTAGTTATCAAACGAATACCACTGGGCAGAATTGCCAGTCAGTACATCGCATTTGGTCAAAAATATTTTGACTTGCACCGCAATTGACTCGATTACTCAAGCTGGTCTAAAACAAGCTGTATGAAGGTACCAACCGCCACGAGTGCCAGCTGCGAGCACGTCGTAACCAAGTACAGGTTAGTTACAAGTGTCCATCAAGGACACATCATTCGCAAGAACTCGTCATGTACAAATACAAGTCCAATCCTCGTCAAATGCAGGTCAGGCATACTTGAAATTCGAGTATTGTGCTATTAAATTATGGGAATAAGTACAAGTCAATTAAGCATGAACGCACGAGTCAAGTAGAGGGGCAGATCACTAAAATCCAAGCTAAGCATAAGGTATCCATATTACCAGCGAGACATCGATCTATCGCTGCGCCAGACTCAGTAACTCGAGGGTTGTCTCAAAAATGCACTTGCTCCTTCACATCCGTGGGAATGAGGCGATAACCGATTGCATGTCGAGAAGCAGTCAAGAGAGACCGCCGGATCAGCTGCAGGCCTGTAAAATGGGCCTCAAAAAAGCAGCTTACGTGCCAGAGATCAAGCCTGCAAAAACGGCCCCGTCCAGTAATTATGACAGCAGCGATGAGATACGGAAGATGACGAGCAAATTTTCCCTGTGAGATCACGGTCACACAGGGAGGAGGAAAGGAAGGGACCGCAAGGGTGCAGCAGCAAGGGTGCCTTGAGTTTGGGATAAGGAATATTTTGTTGATGTAGTTGTCCTTCTCAGCAAACAATTTACTCGAATTTGAATCACGAAATTAAGTCGAAATTTAGTACGATAAGTAGCTCAAAAATACACTAAATGAATTTAAAATGAACATGATGCATACTTTAAAATTCGGCTCGTTTTATAACTAATAAAAGTCCTTATTTCTTCATTACATTTAGCCGGAAGTGCTTAAGACTTTCTCGTGACCAATTATTTTAGCCCAGACTCATGGATACAAAACAGTTAAAATTCTAGGGAAAGAAAACACATTTACTCCATTGACAGAAGTGAACCATGCAGTTTTTCCAGTCATTACCCAGAAAAACATATACAAAGCTGTACTTCTGGCTTCTGTCACGCTGCTGGTTTTGCTGTTACATGCTCACGTTTGTACAGTGATCTCTTACCTTTTCTCTGGCTTCCAGCAGTGTAAAGACGATCGCTTCTATATTATCGAGAACACAGCAACAAATGTAGTAGAATCGGCCAAGTTCAACGAACTTTCGTTGCATTCGTAAATGCATTCTTTTCATTCGCAGTGGCTATCTTTAAATAAAAACGAGAGCTCGAAGCATAAAAATCGATCATAGTGCTTTTCTCGTGCAGAAGTGGGCGGACTTTATAAGGTAAACATGAACGCATGCAAGTATCTGAAGAGCTCCAAAAAAAAGCGAAGTTCCTCACACAAGCGTTTCACCCGCACCTGCACCACGACGCCGCACCAACATTTGGAGTCGAGGAACACTTGTCCGAGGATATACACTTGTTGAGTCAACGTCTGGTTTTTTAAATATATCACCTATTCAATTTAGTGAAGAATGAATAATAGACGAATAGAAGCATGCAATTAAAGTACCAGCACGCTTTTGATGTTCTGTTTACTTTTTGAAACTTCCGCAGGGGTTTGAGGTGACTTACTAAGTTTAAAAAAAATGAAATTATCGTATTGTTTCATAGTGAAATGTTATTCTGTTTCATTTCCTGATCACCATAAGTAATGCACCTACACATTACCCCCGAGCGAGGCATGGGGAAGATATGCAGATTCTCGGTTCCAATGCGCCGATAAATGCAAGTGTAACGCTCTCAAAAGGTTGTTTCATTGCGATAAATTCCTCATCGCTACACCGAGTGAAGCAGTACGTAAATTTAGGCATGACAGGATTTTTCCACGGAGCCGCCTTTCATTGTATGGATACAGAAACGCGACATCGTTCAAACTTCGTTGGGATGCCCGTCCTGTGCACAAACATCATTTTGAAGCATTTTTGCCACCAAAAACAATGGTGGAAACGTATCCCTTTTGAGCAAACATAAAAGCTACGATTACTCTGATTTTTAATTCAATGCGCCAATTAAAAGATGTGTTCGCTGCCTGGTCGCATAGAAATCAAGCTTTGCGTAGGAAATAAGTAAAAGCTCGGTAGGAAATAAAGTCGAGCAACATCTTTTTCAATAGACTTTCCATAAATAACTAAAGTTCTATTGAAAATGTAGGGCTGACTGTTCCGGAAATATTCAGTTAACTTCAGTTTCAAGTCCCGGACATGTTCCACAACAGCCCAATCCGCTCCAGCGGATGCGACGGGCGGATGGGCCACATCATTAATGCGAGTACAGAGGGAAACTATAATAGGGCTTCACACTGAGAAATGACAGGCTCGGTATAAATGAAGTGCTTAACTGAGATTAACTTCATTTTCTACTCGTTTCCTGTCATTAATCTTCCACTTGGTACGGTACACTCAAATAGATCAAGTGTTCATCTCCGAGAGAAGTTATCTGTCTACTTTTTCTGTTGTCAGTTGAATTCTGGACTGAAGTTCTATTATAATGCGCCGCTTTCTATGGAAGAACAATATTAAACGCAAATACTTTAAAATCTTTTAGTGATGCCCTTCAACAGTGTGGAATATTTAGTGCATCACTGTATAATTGAGACTGTAAAATGTTGCCAGGATTTTAAGCGTATTCAAAGTAGTAAAACTAGCCCTCGCATGGTTTACATGAACGAGCTGACGGAGCCCGCTAAAACTTCCGTCAAAATATGACCTTCTTTTGTCGTTTCCTACATTCCGAGAAGAGTTTACACCGCTACAATTGCACTTCCTTTCAGTGCAACAATTGTTCCGTAACATCGTTCCACGATGAAACAACGACGTACGTCACTGTCTCTCTACACGTTACAATGTTAACTCTGTTAAATCGCTAATCGTAACAGCTTTGACTCTATCACTTCACAGCATCTTACAGTAGAGCAGCTGCTACGTTCTACACTCTACACACTAACGCCGCGCTTACATTCGAATGAAATTAATGAGTTCAGTACAGCATGCGTTGCGCACAGCAGGAACCAAGTCACACCCAACTCCGCCCTTCAGAGTCTCATTTTTCTCGTGTTGAAGAGCGACAAATCAACGGTCCCGAGGACACTTGTGACGGGGCGAACCTTGTGGTCAGACCTCGATTTATTTATGGTTAAAGTGCATATACCGTTGACATTTCATGAGCGCTATCATCTTGCGTTGATATCGAAGCTATTTTTCTTATCTCGTTCGAATGCAAGTTGAAATTAAGTGTCAGCGGTGGGAACTTGTGTTAAATTGAGGGTCAGAGGTGAAAACTTGTGTTAAAATGAGTCAGTGGTGGAAACTTGTGTTAAATTGAGGGTCAGTGGTGGAAACTTGCGTTAAATTGAGAGTCAGTGGTGGAAACTTGTGTTAAATTGAGAGTCAGTGGTGGAAACTTGGGTTAAATTGAGAGTCCGTGGTGGAAACTTGTGTTAAATTGAGAGTCAGTAGTGGAAACTTGTGTTAAATTGAACGTCAGTGGTGGAAACTTGTGTTAAATTGAGAGTCAGTGGTGGAAACTTGGGTAAAATTGAGAGTCATTGGTCGAAATTTGTGTTAAATTGAAAGTCAGTGATGGAAACTTGTGTTAAATTGAGAGTCAACGACAGATACTTTTCAGTTGAAGTAAACTGAAAGTAGAAACGTAAGTAGAGATTTAAAGCAGAGCCTTAAAGACAGACTTACAGTACATGTTGGGTAAATGGTAAAGACTTCTGCAAGCCATTTCTGGCATGGATACAAGTATAATCGGAGAATTTATTTATGCGTTGTGAGCTGCGACGCTTTTTGGGAATGAGAATTCATTCTAGTCGCTCAAATTTTGCGCCAGAACTTTCTTCGTGGACTTTCTATTTATTCTTCTGCCAAGGCACTTCTGCAGGGTGATAATTGATGAAATCAAGAAAAAATGCAACCAAATTCAAGCTGCGTATACACATTCAGAGCACTCAAGTATTAACCTGTGTGAGGGACCTTATTTTTTTAACAATTGAGACGCATGGACCATTAAGATCCGGAAACCTCATAAAAAAATTTGGAAAAGATTTTTTTAACGAAAATTAAGGGCGATGAATCAACGTGGCACTCGTTTATTCCGTGCCCTGTGCCTGAGACAAATTAAAATTTTCATCCTAAATTATGATGCCACTTGAAATAAGTGAAATTGTCATCCTAAATTATGATGCCACTTGAAATAAGTGAAATTGACATCGTAAATTATGATGCCACTTTAAATACGTGAAATTGTCATCCTAAATTATGATGTCACTTTAAATACGAGAAAATGGAGCACTGTGCTAATATCATGTGAGGGAAAAAGCAATTAAAAATATATATATGCTATAAAGATTTCTAGTCTACCGCTGTCAAATTTCGTATTGAATTATGTAAGAAACGCATTCGTCGTAATATCTGTTGGTGGGAATGCGTTTATTGATACGTTATTCCAAGTGAACGCGTTATTTTAAATTTCATCCAATGTGAAATCATTAATTGGAATTGCATTCATTAAGAATTAAATGAGAACGAGACCCTGACCCATATTCCATGCCGTTATTTATTCAAAATTAAGTCAACATAAATGCCATGCTAACAACACCCTATGACTTTTGCCGAAAATTATATTTTTTGGGGGAATTTAGTGTTTCGCTTTTCTCGAAAACCGAAAATAAATTCTGTTCGTCAATGCATTGCTGATCGATTCATCGCTAGTGCAAAACATTAACATTCATTCAACAACATTTGTTCTGAGTTTATTCCTTTTTCTATTGCATTGAATAGATTTCCATTTTATCCACACTTTGCAACAGAAAATCTCAGGGTCCCACAAGTTTTTTACCTAAATACGCATTGAACATTCGTAACTCCTCGAACTGTTCTCAAAAATTGTGCTCCACAGCACAACTCCACAGTTGGTGTTGCACAGCAACACCAGCTTTTCGTTCGCATTCCGTACCCTCGTGTGCAACTGAAATAACAAGACTCACTTTCTATAGATTGAGGACGCCAAAAGAAAATATTTGTATGGTTATTTATATGACCTGGTCTCACGAAAAGTAATGTGGGTCTCATATTTTCATAGTTTCAATGAAGAATTACAGCGATTGGGCGCATTCTCTGAGGGTTTGATCTAAAAAGAAAATAAATGCATACCGGGACTCCAATAACATGGATTCAAAGAGAAAGTAGTTACTAGAGTTTTATTTAATAATAACATGAATTCGGAGCCACCTCGTAAAATAATACAGTACTTATCACCAGTAATATACAGTCTGTGTTTTCGCGTGTTTAAATGGCTTAATTTTTTCCTCGAGTATCGTGCCCCAGGAGCTTTATGGAACGCTCCATAGAGCGAACTTTGAAATTTTCAAGGTAAATTAATCATAATAAAATTATTTTTCGCTGCGTGTTTACATAATCATGAGAACAAAATGTGCAAACCTACGTTACTGTTCCGCTATTTAATAGGAATCGGTTTCGACAAAATCTTCATGTTAAAAATGTTTAAGTCCGACAAATAATGAAAAACTCAGTCTTCTTTTAGAGAGTTCGCTAAAAAAGAAAAACGCAGGTATTCAGGAGTACAAGAGGCTTCGAGCAATCGTCCTGCATGCACGTTTTAAAAGCTGCTCCTTTAGAACGCTTCGCAACCGAAAATCCAGATTGAGTGGTAATCTGTCAAATAGAGTGGGGAGACAATTAATTACTCGCTTTAAAGTCCATTTTTCTTTGAACATCTAGCCAGCAATTATACTTCAAACTTCGACAGAACACAAATTCTGGTTAACAAAGTGAAATTGTAATATAAAATATGAAACTTTTTCAATAAACGATTTCATATACACTGCAGTCGTACATGGTACGTGACCAAAGTATTCGACCATTCATGTGGAATTAATTTTATCCGATACATACGGTATTATTCCTGTCACACTGCACCTGATTTACGTGTAGAACATTCGAGTTGTTTCGAGAGAAATAATCAACTTGCTCCGGCGTGAAATTAAACGGTTATTCACTGATGAACCGTCCCCGCGCATATCACCTAAAGAAAGTCATGCCGAAAGTCAAAGAAGTCTCAGAATATCTACGGAAAGGAATTGCTCAGCTCCATTCTCAAGGAATATCGTAAAGAAAGAATTTCCAACGCAGATTAATCAACCACAATGTACCGTTGGTGCAATTCTTCGTAACTTAAAGGAATATGCAAAGCTCAACTGTTACCTCACCAAGGTTACGTGCTTGATGGGAGATTGATCATTGGATTCATTGACTTTTGAAGAGGAAGAATAAAAATAAGCTCGTAGTGACTCGCCAAAAGTTAAAAACTGATCGGGAAGCTTCCTAGACAGAAGTGAGTGAAAGATCTATCAGTAGATAACTTCACTGCGATGATGTCAAATGTTCCGCACCCCTAAAAAATCCCACACTGCCCAGAAGCCACTTAGCATTCTTTTAGGATTTGCCAGAGAACCTTTGGACACAGAAAATGCCTTTTACAACACTGTTGTTTGATCTAACGGAACCAAGACTGAATTGTTTAGTCGTAACCCCGCTTGTCATGCTTGGATGACACAAGGAGCAGCCTATGAGAGGCATAATACCGTCCCAACTGTAGCAGGGGGTACCATAGTGGTTTGTGGGGGCTTAGGGTTGTTTCACAGCTCATGGCAGTGGTACACTTCACATCATGGTTGGGAAGATGGATTGGGCCAAGCACAGTCAAATATTGGAGACGAGTTTTATTATAAGTGCAAAGCGTTCATAACACTAAAAACAAAATCGATGTTCTTTATTGGCCAAGCCAATACCCGGACTTTAACGCTATCAAGCATCTTTGGAAAATACTGAAGAAAAAAGTTCATAAGAAAAGTCCGATGAATCTTGCAGAATTGAAGAAAATCTTCGTTGAAGAATAGGCTCATATACTGCCACCAGCTCGCGAACTCCAATTTCATTATTTGAAAACCGTCTCGGAGTAGTAAAGACTAAAAATTTTTCTCAACTAAATGTTAAAGATAGGAACTGTTTTAGTTATATGATTTTGTCCTTCGCCATATATGTTTTGCGTCTACAGGGGACCATGTATGTGTAAAAGGATAAATTTTGTTTAATAAGCTCCCTGTTCAAAAAATTATTCATCCATTGTTTTTCGAGCACATTTCGAGAACGACCATTGCAGGATGTGTCGGGCTAGAACTGCCATTAATAGAAAAAACAGACATTTAGGATATGTCAGGTATTTGAACTGGTCCGTTTAGTCCCTAGATGTGAGATCTTCAAAAAATTTGTCACATGACCTAGAGCAGTTAGACGTCGAGAAGGTCGTCCACGTACTGTGACTGCATTACGAGATCAGTTGATGCGAGAGTGGTTTAAAATCGACCCGGGCCGGACTATCAAAACTATTGTACGTTGTCGGACTTAGTGAAAAACTTACGTTCAACGTACGATGATCATAAGTTTGATATTATCAAAGACATCTTAGCCAGAACTTACGCCAAACGGTATTTTCAAAGCACTTTGACCGATAGCCAATCAGAGGGCCGGGATTTGTAAATATTGCCGATGCTAATCACGTGATAATGGAAGCGAAGCGACAGCGACAGACTTTTACGATGACGAAATTATTTGTTTAATTAATTTCAGGCGAAGGATCAGAGAAACGAGGCTCATTGTTTTATTTAAACTATATTCCATGGTAACTCCACCTAAATAATAGCATTTCATTGCCACTTCAGAATTAGAATAAGAATACCCATCAATTTATGTATGACTTGAAAAATAGACTTTATGTGGATCTGCAAGAAATTTTTATTTTCTAATACACTAATCAAATACAGTTTTTCTCACTATGAAATATGCATAAATTATGAAATTCTCATGAGAATAACGGATATCACAACAGCAAGTAAATTGTAGTAATTGCAAATAACCCTCACAGTTTTTTTCTCACTATAAAATATGCATAAATTATGAAGTTTTCATGTGAATAACGGATATCACAACAGTAAGTAAATTGTAGCAATCGCAAATAACACTTTAAAATTATCTTATACGTTTAACACAAATTTATGTAGAAAACATAGTTATCACGTGAATCTCGGCCAGCAGCTCGTGTATGTATGCACTTTAAGCTCAACGTAACTCCACTAACGTGAGCTCTGAGGTGTCACAAAGTTACGTGAAAACTTGCGTGAAAATTTCGAGCATAACTTGTTTGATAACAGCACACATCATAGCTACGCTCACAATTTCTTGTCTAGGGAGCATATTTACAATCTACATTATGAAATATATATTATAGGTGAGTTCTAAAAATGTTGGTTCGCTGGGTGCCTGATAAAAACTGAAGTCTTATGCGAAGTCAGTTCCATCCCCCACCGCCTGCTAGTAACTTTACAGAATTTGCTTTATTTTCCTATTCCAAAGCTTAGTCAGTTGTGGAATCGACTTAGGTGAACTGGCGCGTATATCTTCAAACGACGCCAAATACTGGAAGTAACTGGATGCGACTTACGTGAACTGGCGCGCATATCTTCAAACGACGCCAAATACTAGAAGTAACTGGATACGCTGATAGCACCGATTAATCACGCGCTCTTTTTTCAATTCCTCAGAAGGCTCTTTACCGTAACCTGGAGTGCACGCTTGCGTAGATTTTCTCAACACCACACGAAATAAAAAGCACAAAAATGAGTCTGAATTTCAAGGGAAAGTATAACTCGGTTGCATAACTACGATGAAATTTAGTCAAGTATTTCAATTGACGAGCGGATCTTGACATGCAGGGAAGAAATTCGAACAAACTTTGCACCAAATCCACAGGTGTTCCAGAATGATCGATGCA